>SJYC01090139.1:0-16534 GCA_006408675.1 Madoqua kirkii | reverse complement strand
GATGTGAGAGTTGGACTGTGAAGAAAGCTGAGCACCGAAGAATTGATGCTTTTGAACTGTGGTTTTGGAGAAGACTCTTGAAAGTCCCTTGGACTGTAAGGAGATCCAATCAGTCCATTCTAAAGGAGATCAGTCCTGAGATTTCTTTGCAGGGAATGATGCTGAAGCTGAAACTCCAACACTTTGGCCACCTGATGGGAAGAGGTGACTCATTTGGAAAAGACTCCGATGATGGGAGGGAGTGGGGGCAGCAGGAGAAGGGGACGACAGAGGATGAGATGGCTAGAGAGCATCATTGACTCAATGGACATGAGTCTGAGTGAACTCCAGGAGTTGGTGATGGAAAGGGAGGCCTGGCATCCTGCAATTCATGGTGTCACAAAGAGTCAGACACGACTGAGCGACTGAACTGAACTGAACTAACTATAATAGAACACAGAATATAGTAAGTCCTTTCACGAAAGGAAACCTTCTATGGAAGTGCATATAAAGATTACTTCTAGCAGTGTTGAGGGGTGTGAAGTGGGGCATATCAAGGAAGACTTAAAAGTATTGTATTTGAGTTAGAAATTAGAGGGAAGGCAAAACTTCATTGAATTTGGGAAAAGAACATTTCAGATACAGGAAGTACCATGACCAAATGAATAGAGGTGGGAAACTGGAGAATAAAGAATAATTTTTTTTGCCTAGAATTGCAGTATTTCTCAATGGAGGTGACATTGGCATTATGGGGACTGTCTCACCTATTACAGAGGTTTGACATCCCTGGTCTCACCCACTAAACACCAGACTTGTCCTCAGTCATTGCACAAACCCCAAATGCTCCCCCACATTTCCAACTTCCCCGCTAGTGGGCAAAAGCACTCCTAGGTGCAAACTAGTGATCAGAGCATGCCACGTCAAGGGTAGAGTGAAACTATAAGTTTGAATAATGGACAAAAATTTGGAATAAGTTGTTTGGTTGATGGTAAACTACTGAAAGTTTTTGTTCAGAGAAGTGGTATAGCAAAGCTTTAGGTGTTTTAATCTGGAAGCTATGCATGGGCTGTATGGAAGGGCAGAAGATCTAGGAGACCAGCTAGTGGAACTGAAGACCAGAAGGAGAAACTGAGTGTAATAGGAATTGAAAGGAAAGTAGTCAACACTGGGTCTCAATACTACAGGCTGATTTATAATCCCACAGACTGTTTACTAAGGTTGGACATATTCTCAACAGCTTTTTCTTGGTTTAGATGTATGTTTGTAACCACATATGAGTGTGTGTGTAAATCATTTAGAGAAGTTCTGAAACGAAGTTTCTAAACTCTCATTTGACTTTGACAGTGTATCAGATTGCCATGGTAATTTAACTGGAAGTGTGAAGTTCATGGTATGGCTCCAGAATAGACTTTATTAGAAGTCAGGTTTCACTGTGAGCAGCACTATACCCTAACTTCACATAAAAATGTAGTTTTAAAAATTTGAGAGTGTTTTGTTTATTTGTTTACCGTGACTGAAATAGCCTGCTAACAAGTACCTTTGCCTCCAGACTGATTCCCTTAAATACAACTTCCTTAATTCAGTAGAAGCAGTTTTTTTTTTTTCTAAAATGCAAGTATAAATGTGCTATTCCATCTAGTGCACCCACAGTTTCCAAGATATAGTTAAAACACAGACCTTTGTGGCTGGTCCATTTTTATTTCTCCTTCTGCATGTGTGCTCTTCACCACAGCCATGCTGAATGACTAGACTTCCCTAAGCAGCATTCCCCATTTACAACTCTGTGCCTTTACAGCAAGGTTCCTGCTTCCTAGAGCACACTGTTATCCTTCTGCATCTGACCGACTTTTACTCATCTTTCAACATGAGTTGGAGTCATCGCCCTTGGGAAGCCCTGCCTAATCTCCCAGTTTGGGTTAAATGGCTTTTCTTTATAGATATGGTTTTGCACTTGCTGCACTTATTCCAGCTCATTGTTCTGTGTTGTTGTTAAGTCACCCAGTCATGTCTGACTCTTTATGACCCCACGGACTGCAGCATGCCAGGCATCCCTGTCATCACCATCTCCTGGAGTTGCCCAAATTCATGTTCATTGCATCAGTGATGCTGTCCAGCCATCTCATCCTCTGACACCCTCTTCTTCTGCCTTCAGTCTTTCTCAGAATCAGGGACTTGTCCAATGAGTCATCTGTTCCTGTCAGATAAGCAAAATACTGGAGCTGAAGCTCCAGCATCAGTCCTTCCAGTGAGTATTCAGGGTTGATCTCCCTTAAGAATGGCTGGTTTGATCTTGCTCTCCAAGGGACTTTCAGGAGTCTTCTCCAGCACCACAGTTTGAAGGCATCAATTCTTCGGCATTCTGCTTTCTTTATGATCCAGCTCTCACAACCGTATATGACCACTGGGAAGACCATAGCCTTAACTATATGGACCTTTGTCAGCAGAATCACATTTCTGCTTTTCAATACACTGTCTAGGTCTATCATCGCTTTCCTGCCATGAAGCAGTTTTCTTCTGACTTCATGGCTGTAGTCACAGTGTGCAGTGATTTTGGAGCCCAAGAAGAGGAAATTGTCATTACTTCCACCTTTTCCCCTTCTATTTGCCATGCAGTAATGGGGCCAGATGCCATGATCTTCGTATTTTTAATATTTAGTCTTAAGTTGGCTCTTTCACTCTCCTCCTTCACCCTCATCAACAGGCTTTTTAGTCCCTCTTTGCTCTCCACCATTATAGTGGTATCATCTGCATATCTGAGGTTGTTGATGTTTCTTCCACCTATCTTAATTCTGGCTTGTAACTTATCAGCCCAGTATTTCTCATGATATGCTCAGCATATAGGGTGACAGCAGACAGCCCTGATGTACTCCTTTCTCAGTCTTGAACCAATCAGTTGTCTAATACAGTGCTGTCAATGGAACTTTCTACAATATTTCTATATCTACATTGTCCAAGTGCTGTTGAGTACATGGATATGTCTAATGTGACTGAGAAAATGAATTTGAAGTTCTGCCTAATTATGATTAACTTACATTTAAATTGCTACATGTGGCTACAGTATTGGATACTGCCAGTCAATACTGAAATTTTTAAAAGCAAGGACTGTCTCTGTTTTCCTAGACACACAGCATCTAGCATATAATAGAAGCCCAGCGAGTACTTGACAAATGACTGAGTGAATTAATGTCTTGCCTAATATTTAAATAAGAGTGCTAAAAACTCCCTAAGCTTTAAAACATTTTCTCTTAATCAAGTAGAAAGAACTTTGGTTAGACAAATATATAGCCATAGATTATTTATTCAATAAATCTTTACGAGTAGGTCCCAAGCAGAAATTCTAGTGCTTTGCATCTTTTGACAAGTCACTTGACCTCTCTGACTCCTCAAGTTCTCCTTATGTAAACTGAGAGTTTTATGATAGATTTATGGTTTTGAATTTTTTATGAGAATCCAAATTCACCTGAAGCACTGAATCCTGTCTTCAGAAGTTTCCATTAATTCCAGGAATTCATGGTTCCCCTGAAGTCTATTTAGGTTAAGACTTTCTATACTAGAATTCTGAGGTTTCTTTCAGTTCCAAATTGCTTTACATGTAAGACACTGGATTTGGTATTTAGGTTGTATCATACAAAATTGTATTTTTATAAAATGAAAATTAATAACTATCAACATGCAGTTCAATGTAATTCAATAAGGAAAATGTAAAGACGTTTCAGGATTAAAATTTATCACTGTTTGAGGACAGCTTGTATATACAAAAGGAAAATAACCAACCAGAGCAATGCTTGGTCTACATCAATAGAAGAACACAGTCAGAGAGAACTTAAAGATTTCAAAGGCATGAAGGGTCAACATGGGGGTCAGAGAAGAGTTCTGCACTAAAGTTGGAACTTCCACAGGTTTGAAAGAAGCAGGACCCCAGAGAGATAGAAGCAAAGAGAAAGTGCACTTAGGGTAAAGGTGCAAATGGTCATGGTGAGGTCAGACTGAGTGACCAAAGACACGATACAGTTTTTCTCTTAACATGGGTGACATCTCTTTTCCTTGCATAGGTTGACCTTTGCAACTATGTCTCAGTCAATGGAGCCACTGCTCACCCCCACATTGAAAATGATGGGACTGTTTACAACATTGGTAATTGCTTTGGGAAAAATTTTTCAATTGCCTACAATATTGTAAAGATCCCACCACTACAAGCAGGTCAGTTTACCACTTTGACTCTTCTTAAAACAAGTATCTGTAATGTGAGAAAAGTACTGGAAATACAAGATGTCAGATCAGAAATATGAGGACTCCACTATATGAACTGTTAAATTACTTTCAGATTTTCAGAAAATTATCATCATCCTCACCCTACCAGGGAACAAATACCCAATAGCCCCATAGTAGGAAATAACAAATTGAAAATACAAAAAGCATGTGGCCATGTTCTGTACTACAGTGTTTCAAAGATGTAGTGTATATGTGATCATATAAAATTTAGACTCAAATCAAGCAAATAGTTATTGAGCACTTATCCATGTGCCAGACACAAATTTTAAATAAACATATATGTACATATATGAAAGTGTATTTAGTATTTTATATCTATTTAATTCCCAAAACTACAAACAAAACCTTTTAACTCATATATAGACTATAGAGAAAGAATGCTAAAACAGAAGAGAGTATTCTTTAGAATTCTACATTCATCTTCCACTCTTTGCAAGAAATTTGATATTGATCTTGTTAATAGAATTATTTGAGTATATATGGATTTTTATTTAGTTTTTGCTTAGTATAATTTGTGAAGTTTAGATCCTGGATCAGCAGCATCATCTGGAAACCTGTTAGAAATACAAATCTCAAGCCCCACATGAGGTAGACTGAATGAGTAACTCTGAGGGTGGGCCCATGCTCAGTATTTTCAGAAGCTCTTTATGTATTTTTGGTGTACACTAAGGTTTAAAGACACTGCCTTAGTAGCAAATAAACTTTAATGTGCTTAAGAATTATTGTACAGGGCTATTGACACAGAAAAGGTTTCCCAGGTGGCACTAGTGGTATATGCCAATGCAAGAGACATAAGAGACAGGGGTTTGATCCCTGGGTCTGGCAACCCACTCCAGTATTCTTGCCTGGATAATCCCATGGACAGAGGAGCTTTATGGGCTACAGACCATAGGGCCACACAGAATTGGATATGACTAAAGGGACTTAGCACCCACAAACAACAAAACCACATATTCTATAATTTTACAACTAATTTAAGAGATTGTAAAAGTCACTTCGACCATACTAAAGTTTTGCCTTACTCCCTTGACTTAAAACCCACCTTCAGTTAATAAGATGTGACTCCTCTACACTCTATCTACCACACACTGTTTGAGTGCACTTTCCAAATCTGCTGCTATTTGGATTTTCCTGGGTGATTGCAGCTCCACATGAAATTTCCCTCAGAAATGCCAGTGACTGAGAAAATGGAAATAAACTCTTTAAAAAATCAAGATCTGAAAATGTATTTCTTTGCTCGCATAAGCTGTTCTAAATGCTTTGTATTTAAAAAAAAAAAAAAAAGAGGCTGTTCCACAGCCTTTTAAAACCACTTTATTTCAGACAAGGAAGATCCAATAAGCAAGTCAGAGATCGTTGTACAATTCCCCTGCAGTGACCGATTCAAGCCATCTTACGTCCATAGGTAACTCGAAGGCCTGCTATGAATCTTCAGGAAAACTCAAGTTTAAAGATCTGCTTTGCCTACCTTTGATACCAGTCCTGATCATGACATTTTCTTGCAGAAACCTAAATTTAAATGTAATTAATTTAATGTAGGCACTGTTGATTCATATAACTGAGCATACCTCATGTGTACATATTTCTCTGTGGTTTGAGCATCAACCCTTCCCACTCACAAGTTTATTTCTGTTTCTAAACAGTTTTGGTTTGACTCCCAACTATATTGTTTTTGTGGAGACACCAGTCAAAATTAATCTGTTCAAGTTTCTTTCTTCCTGGAGTCTTTGGGGAGCCAACTACATGGATTGTTTTGAATCCAATGAAACCATGGGTGTAAGTCTTACATTTATTTGTCAGGTTTATGATTCCAAAGAATATGTGTTTCATAATACATACTTTTTTTCTTTTTAAATGCATCAAAATATTCTCACTTTTAGGTTTGGCTTCATATTGCTGACAAAAAAAGAAAAAAGTATATCAATAATAAATATAGGACCTCTCCTTTTAACCTCTTTCATCACATCAATACCTATGAAGACCATGAGTTTCTGATTGTGGATCTCTGTTGCTGGAAAGGGTAAGAGAGTACATTGAATGAATAAATGTTACATCTCCAGTTGCTCCTGGAAATCAGGTTTGTTTGTTTGTTTTCAGAGATACTGCTTTCAATATTTAATCTGAATTATATCTTTTAAAAGTATGCTTAAGTCACAAAATATGATTGAAAAAGCTGTAGGGAGTTTAGGTAATCAGAAACACAAACTGAACCTCAAAACCATGGTTAATGATTGAAAACTGCTAGGCTCATGAAACAGACCTGAAAATAAAAGATTCTATGACTTGATGAATGAACTTAAACTTAATTTCCTTCAAATTTAACAAGATCCTTTGAAGAGCCTTAAACTGCATCTACTTTGGGTTTTATTTTTTAAAAAAAGACAGACATGCTTACTTCAGAACAGCAAGTCACTAAAAGAGACAGTAGCCCCTGAAGACACAAACAGAATGGTGATAGAGAAACAGAGCAGAAAGTTTCAAAGGCTGTTGTTTTTAAACATATCCATGAAGCAGGACTCTTTTCTCTACCCAGAGTGGGCAGGAGAAGTGGATCCAGTACACCTGAGTCATTAGGAGTGTCTAAATTGGAGACTAAAGTAGAGACAGGCATCTGTGCTTTTGAAAGACATGCATCATGTCTCTAAAATTATTTGTAATTGTCTTCTCATGTTTGACTTCTTATTTTTGCAGATTTGAATTTGTTTATAATTATTTATATTTAGCCAATTTACGTGAGAACTGGGAAGAGGTGAAAAAAAATGCCAGAAAGGCTCCTCAGCCTGAAGTTAGGAGATACGTACTTCCTTTGAATATTGACAAGGTAACCACCCTCTACATAGATTTCAGATATAACGAGAATGTTTCATCTTTCTCAGGATTTTTTTTCCTGCTGTGTGTTTATACATAAAGGCTCAAAATTTCTGAACTGGAAGGGACTTTAAAAATTAGCAAATTCAATTCCCCTCATTTTATAAATGAAACTGAAGCTCATGAATTAGCAAAATCCAGTTGTGAAGAGTCAAAGTGAAAACCAGTTTTCACTCTCAACCTGCTTTTCTTTTTTTCTACAAAATCCTTTTAAAACTGATTGCTAAAAAACAAACAAATAACAAAAAACTGATTGCAATCCAACTGATTAGAACATAAACAAAAACAGTGGGATAAGTGGGTGAAAATAACTTAAAACAATAGGTTGGTAATCTTTGAAGGCTTTTAGGCTAGGGTAAAAGGTTTGCATTTTATTGACAGGTGGTAGGGAATTATGATTTTGAATAGAAGAAAGCCATATTCAGAGTTGGTGAACTGGGTATAAATTGTACTGACTCTTTTAGTTGTCTCTCCTGCTAAATGTCCAGCTTCCCTGAGAAAGTCTCTCAATGAGCAAGTTACCCCAAAGTTCAGCTGCTAGTTCTGAAACCTAAATAAACTGGACTAAATAATAACTAGGTCATTTGCTGTTTTGATTTTCTAAAATAAGGCTATGTCATGTATAAGTAGTATTGGAAGTGAAGGAGAAAGATAGGGACCTGTGATTGACTGTAGACAATTTAAATTACTCAGATGCCAGAAAGACAAAAGTGAGCATTCCTACAGATAGAATTAAAAGGATCCTACATTTGACTGGATGGCAGAATGAATTAAGTCTTAGATATGCAAAACCCTGTGTGTCTAGAGTGTTGATACCTTTGGAAGTAGGAAATGCAATACGCAGAGCAGATTTGGAGATAAACATGAACTGTAGAACTAGGAGGAAAGAGTAATAATGAGTAAAAGGGCTGACTTGAAGACAAACCCAGGTTGACCAGGGCTTTCAGCTTTCTAGTGTGTGATTTGGAGCATGACATTTAGTCTTTTCATTTTCTTTATCTGGGCTTTCCTGGTGGCTCAGACAGTAAAGAATCTGCCTGCAATGCAAGAGACTCAGGTTCAATCCCTGGACTGGGAAAATCCCCTGGAGAAGGAAATGGCTCCCCACTCCATTATTCTCGCCTGGAGAATCCCATGGACAGAGGAGCCAGACAGGCTACAGTTCATGAGGTCGCAAAAGAGTTTTACACAACTGAGTAACACTTTCATTTCATTTTCTTTATCTATACCCACCATACAGGATTTTTGTGATCAATAAGTGAGGTGATATATATCAATTTCTGAATATAGTCCCCCACATAAACTGTTAAATAATATTCATTATAATTCTCATCAACAACAAGGAAATATGAACTTCTCTTGCTAGCAATGTCTATCCTCATATATTTGATCATCATTTCAATGCCAGTAACTACTAGCTCTTTTCTTCTAACCCGGCTTTGTGTCACAAGGACCTGCCCCTTCCACATGAAGGCCAACCAGATACCTTCATGAAGATGTTGATGCTGATCTTATTGTTGTTGATGAGAATTACAAGATCAACATCAACAACATCTTCATGAAGATATCTGGTTGGCCTTCATGTGGAAGGGCAGGTCCTTGTGACACAAAGCTGGGTTAGAAGAAAAGAGCTAGTAGTTACTGGCATTGAAATGATGATCAAATATATGAGGATAGACATTGCTAGCACCAAAAGTTCATACTTCAGAGTAAGCATTCTAAAAGAAACTTACAAATTTGTTGATTTTTAAAAATGAGGAACTTGACAGCCAGAAAATGTTGAAAGAGAAGATAGCCAAGCACATAAGCTGGGGAAACACCCATGCGCAGAAAGTGGTAAGAAAGGAGGAGTCAGAAAAAGAAAGAAAAGAAAAATCACTAAAGGGTCCTAGTTACAACTAAGAGAGGAAAATGCCACACTGACAAAACAAGAGAGGGTTTCACTGATGTCCACTGCTATGTATAGGCAAGCTGAAAAACATGAAGCTGAAAAAAGGAGCCAAAACCCAGATTTAGTGACCTCCAGGAGAATAGAGAGGCAGAAATCAGGTTTCAAGCCACAGTGACAATGTGGTGGCAATTACTATAGCCTGTACCTTTAAAGTGACAATGAAGAGAAAACTAGATCATAAATTAGAGAAAGAAGAGAAGAGATTTTTAAAAATGGAAGGAAGGACTAAGGAAGGGAAAGAGTATAAGATGACTAAAGCTTCAGGTTTAGTGATTGAAATAATGGTGATATTTTAAAATATATCTTTCTTAAGCTTCCCTGGTGGCTCAAAGGTTAAAGCGTCTGCCTCCAATGCAGGAGACTCGGGTTCAATCCCTGGGTCGGAAAGATCCCCCGGAGAAGGAAATGGCAATCCACTCCAGTATTCTTGCCTGGAGAATCCCATGGACGGAGAAGCCTAGTAGGTTATAGTCCACGGGGTCGCAAAGAGTCGGACACGACTGAGCGACTTCACCTTACCTTACCTAAATAGGCAGTGCATTTAATTGGTCAGAAAATCAAAATAATCTAAAAAGGTTTGCACTGAAAGTGTCACTCCAACCTCTTTCTGCATCCATTCCATACCATTCCTCTTCACTTCTATGTGTAACTTTTAATGTCTTTCCTTTGCATTTGTTTGTTTATGAAAATATTAAAAATGCCAACATATAGAATTATTATTCCCACTTTTTACACAAAAAGTAACTTTCTATATCCACATTTTTATTCCTTGCTTATTTTCATTTTAAAATATATATTGAAGCTCTTACTTTCTTCAACCACATAGTGTTCTTTTTTACCAATATGCTGCAGTCCCTCACTGCTGAGCAAGTCATTTCCATTTTTTGACTGTTACAGATAATGTCACAAGGAATAACTTTGTATGTATGTTTTTCATGTATATGCAGATATAGCAATAGGATAGACTCTAAGAAGTGAGTTTGCAGTATCAGAGGATAAACACATCTGTTTTAAAAAGAAAAATAGTGAGAGGGACAGTGAAAAGGAGGTGCTGGTTTGGAAAGCAAAGATGATGTTACAGATCTCTTACATTAAAAAGCCTGAATTTAAATAATAGAAAAAATAAGATACAACAGAATAAAATCGTTAAAGTTACAGTCCCATAAGTAAAGTGTTCAACATCAACATTTGAACTAATTGTATTTTTTTTCTTAATTCATACAATGCTACAAATCATAAAGACTCACTATGTTGGATCAATTTTTATTTCCAGGTCTTCTGTATGGAGAGAGAGAGAGACATATATACAATTTTCTTTATTTTGCCACCTTTAGGTAGTCATATATCAATATGTATATATACATACATGCTGCTCTCTGCTTCCCAACATCACCATGAAGAGTCTTGAAGTCACACTTCACGGAATCTTACAAGATCCATTCCTCACCTCCTATCTCCTCCCAATTCTGAAAGTCTTTCACTATTTCCTTTAGTTCATTGTACATCACCAGAAAAATTCCATATATCCTCTGCTCAGATGGTTCCTTCCAACTTATCTCTTCTGCCAAAAAATCTGACACTCTCTATCCACTTTGCTGCTTCCAAACCATTGTTCCTTCTGCCCACCCTTAAAATCTTTCAGTTTCAAATCTCACTTCAACTAATTATATACCCAAGTGGTCTGTGTACATATTTATATATATATATATATATAAAACCCTTCATTATTGTTTTCATATACTAATCACCACTCTCTCTTCTTTTGGTTCAGTATCACATTCCCCTCCCTGATCTACTTCCGATTGTCAGTGATTTCAGTATACACATCGTAGATGATTCTTCCAACAGCCTGGCCTCAGTTCCTTGACATCTTCCACTGATCCTGTCTTCCATTCTGACTCAGCCACTCACTTCCCAAGCCATACAATTGACCTTGCTATTACCTTTGATTGTGCTTCTGTCATAACCTAAGTTCATACAGGACACATTCTGACTTACCTTTCAAGATTACCAACCCTATTACAATTCCCACCAGAACCTCCAACCTATTGAACCTGCTCACCATCTCTCACTCCCCTGGAGACTTATCTTCCCTCCTTATTCAGTTAAAATTTCATGATCATTGTAATCACCTCCTTGAGTAGATCCTCATTTCTCTTGCCACTTTCTTACTTTATAGAATTTATTTGTCAAAGTCATAAATCCTAGTTAAATTCAACTCTCCACTCACTCCATGCTTGTACCTCTAAGGCTCAAATCAAGTGCTAAAAATACACAATTGTGTTAATTGGCCCATATTTAAATATATGACCACAAACCTTACTGCAACATTTCCCAACTTCATTTTCCTAGGTAAGTATTTCACACCTTCCTCTTTCAAACTTTTAACATATCTCACCTCCACACTCATACTCAATTAATGTTTCCTCTTTTACTGAAACAAATGAAAGAAATCAGAAGAGAATGTAGACTCCTGCCACCACATCTACCCACCCACCAGCATCTGTACTCATACTGAATTATCCCTCGTCTTATTCAGAACTAGTCTTTCCCATCCTTCCTCACCCACTCCAGGACATTATTCTACAACTCTCCCACTCTGTCATATCTCACTCTCCTCCTGTTTTCATTAACTCATGCGTATCATGCTGTTCTCTTGCCTTCTTATAAAATCCTTCTCTTGACTCTTCTTGCCCCTCCATTTATCCTTTCTTTCCTGTCTTGTGGCCCCTTTAATGTTGGAGGGCACCAGGACTCAGCCCTTTGTCCTACTTCTATTTATACTGTTACTCCTTTGTAAAGACTCAACATTATTCTACAACTCTCCCACTCTGTCATATATCTCACTCTCCTCCTGTTTTCATTAACTCATGCGTATCATGCTGTTCTTTTGCCTTCTTATAAAATCCTTCTCTTGACTCTTCTTGCCCCTCCATTTATCCTTTCTTTCCTGTCTTGTGGCCCCTTTAATGTTGGAGGGCACCAGGACTCAGCCCTTTGTCCTACTTCTATTTATACTGTCACTCCTTTGTAAAGACTCATGCTTAAAGCAACCTTCCCTTCCACTTCCAACTTTCCTTTCAACTCAAGATTCTTGTATGTTATCGCCAATGCTAAGTCTTCATTTTGATGTTCAGTAAACATCTCAAGTTTAATAAGACAAAACTCAAACTTCTCTTCCCCTACCAAAAACTTTACCCCACCTTCAGTAATCCCCATCTTTATTGTGACAACTCCAGGTTTTAGCTATTTGGGTCCCAAACCTTGGAGCCATCCTTGACTTCTCACTTAATTCCATGCCTGTTCCCTATCCAGTATCTTACCTATCAGGAAATCCTCTGCGCTGCCTTCCATTCCTCACTAACTTCAGTGCTACTAGCCCAGTCTGAACCATTGTTTTCCTTTGACTAGACTACTACAAGACAGACTGGTTTTCCTGATTTCACACCTGCATATCCCCTATTCTTAAAGGGATCTTGACGGAGCAGCCAGACTGATTCTTTTAAAAATAAATCCTAGCCTTGCAAACTCTTCCGCTCATCTCTTGCTCACAAGAAAAACCCAAGTCCTCACAATGACCCATCAGGCTCTAACCAGTCTGACCCCACTATTCCCCTCTACCCTCCTCTCCTGCGTTCTACCCCCAGCTCAGTCAGCACAGCCAACCTGGTCTCCTTAATGCTCTTTAAGCACCCTTGACAATATTCTTGCCTCACACCTTTGCAATTTGTTCTGTCTGCTTAAATGCTCTTCCCCAGATATCTACATTGCTTCCTTCATCTCCTACAAGTTTTACCCCAAATATCACCTTAACAGTGAAGCACACCCTGACTACCTATTAAAATTATAAATCACTTACCCTTCACACTCCTGATTCCCCATACTCTGCTCTGTTTTTCTCTCCACATTCATGGTATACTAAAAACTTTATCTATATTTATAGTTTTCCAAATTAGAATGTAAACTTCATAACAATAGGAACTCTGTTCTCTGAAATATCACACATGCCTAGAATAGAGTCTAGTACAAACCAGGTATTCAGGTATTTAATGAAAAACTAAATGCTATGTTCTTTGAAGATCTCATGATACTCATTCCTTTCATAATATAATCTGAAAAATGATGTGGGGGCAATTTCGGTATCCAGAGATCTTAGAAAACATCAGGTCCAGAAGTTTTTTCATTTGTTTTCTTTTTTGACAACATAAGGATATGATATTTTTCCAATAAAATCAAAATATAGTTAACTTTAAAGGAGATAAACACTGTATGGATACCTAGAGGTTGAAGTCTTTGTTACTGTGAAGCAAAATACTTCTTTTCCCAGAACCACATCTTCAGGGCCCTATATGTTCTTTGAGGTCAGTGTCATTTCACAGATGAGAAGACTATGAGGTTATATTTCTTTTATATATCACTGACTTTCCCAGTGATACACAGTCAGTGACTGACATGGACAGGGGCAGCTTTCCCAGTCATGTTCTTTGTCTCTCCCTTCTAGAGTTTTCTGTACTGACTCTTCTACATGTTGACTTAAGAAATGAAGAACTCGGGAAACTAGGAAACTGTTCTCATGGCTGCTTGAATTTCATTCCTTGCTCACTGAGGTTTCTGTTATCCTCTTTCTCAGGCTGACACAGGCAAGAATTTAGTCACACTGCCCAACACAACTGCCACTGCAATTCTGTGCAGTGATGAGACCATCTGGCTGGAACCTGAGGTTCTCTTTTCAGGGCCTCGCCAAGGTGAGATGGTATAGGAAAAAACTTCACATGTGAGAGAACAAAATGTTCCACTCTGAGAGAGTAACTGAGTTGTCCGAAGCATGTTTTTCATTTTGTAGCATTTGAGTTTCCTCAAATCAATTACCGGAAGTATGGTGGGAAACCTTACACATATGCATATGGACTTGGCTTGAATCACTTTGTTCCAGACCGGGTAATTAATTCCTCTTCTTAGTATTCGAACAGTACTTTGAATCATATGTAAGTCAAGTAAAGCATACTGACTGACTAATTTATTGACTAATGTTCCTTTCTTATAAGCAGCTCTGTAAGCTGAACGTCAAAACTAAAGAAACCTGGGTAGGCAAGAGCCTGATTCATACCCCTCAGAACCTATCTTTGTTTCTCACCCAGATGCCTTGGAAGAAGATGACGGTAATGAGAGTAATAGATATGTCTGAACCCTACTTCTCATTGGAGTTCATATAGTTAATTCACTAGGAGAGCAGTTATGTTGATTATTTCCAAATGTTCAGAAATAATCCTTCCTGTTATTGAATAGGACAGCACTAAAGAATGTAAATGTGTTTGAAAATAAGTTTTATTTTATGGTCAGGTTTCATTAGGTACTGTTGGGAAAATGCTTAGAGCACCATCGGGTGTCACGATGGAATATCAGTATCTGCTGTAGATGGAGTTGAGAAGGAAGAAAGAGCAGCATGCTATCTAGGTTTTGCCTTTCCTGACCTAGATATATTTCTGAAAAGAAACAGGGTTCTAAGGAGGGAAACTGAATATTCTAACTGATCCAAGAGAATGAGGCTTTGAGATTCTGGTTCTAGTTTTTCTTTTTAGTAAGCTGAGACTAGAAGGGGATCCAGAGCAACAGTCTATAAAACAGCAATTCAGATACACTCGACTACAAAGCTGGGACAGTGGGGTAGGTGATACTCTCTGGGTTTAAAATATGGGAGACCACAGAGAAATGAATAGAATAAAGAGTTTTAGAGCCGTTTTACACTAAGTGATTTTACATTTGCAGTGCATCCAGTCAAAACTGCAAAAAGTTTGTTCCGATTTTGTTTGATGGAAGTAAGCATCCAAACTAGGTCTTGGAAATTGTAGAAATAATTTACCTGACTGTTTTCAAAGTCTTTAATATATGTTTCATTTGATTGTCATAACATTTTTTGCAATAAGTAGAGCAGGTGTTAAATCTTATGACACAAATACAAATACAGAAACATTCATTAAATAAGAATTCAATGAATATTTACTGTGTTCTAACCATTATGGTAGGCTATCAGGATACAATGGTGGGCAAGAAGGACACTGTCACTCCCTTCCTGGAGCTTATAGTCTAGGGGACTTGAAAAATTTAACATCCTCTCATGGTTGCCATGGACTTTGCTGGTGACTCAGGCGGTAGAGAATCTGCCTGCAATACAAGAGAGTACTCTTGCTAGGAGAATTCCATGGACAGAGGAACCTGGCAGCCTACAGTCCATGGGGTCGCACACAGTCAGACACGACTGAGCAACTAACACTTCCACTTGCATGGTTGCCACACAGCCAGGTGACAGAAGAGTCAGAACAAGCTGTCAGGTCATCTGGTTTTCTTTATTTGTGAGTGTAATGTCTCCTGTATTATTTCAATGATACTTAACCTATGGCTCTGGGCTTTTTTTTTTTTTTTTTTTAATTCAACACTGCCTTATTAACTTCTCATTAACAGGTGTAGTTCTGAGTGTGGTGGTGAGCCCTGGGGCAGGACAAAAGCCTGCTTATCTTCTGATTCTGAATGCCAAGGACTTGAGCGAAGTTGCCAGGGCTGAAGTGGAGATTAACATCCCTGTCACCTTTCATGGACTGTTCAAAAAGTCTTGAGCACATTCTAGCATGATATGTTTCTGGTAACAAAACACAGAAAAATGTAGTTAGGTCTGCAATCAAATTCTGTTTAGCTTTAGCCTGCTGTCTATAATGGTTTTAACTTGCAGATGCACACTGTTTTGCAACATTTTACAGAAAGCACAGAGTTGAGTAAGGAATTCCTTTTTAAAAGTGCTTATTTAGATAATCGTACTTTGTGAGACAGGCACATCATAACTGAAAACTCTTTATATATTTACAATCAAATAGAAAATGAATGTGAATTTATTAAACTATTTTTCATTCCTATTATAAAAGTGTATTTTAGGCACCTATCTGCTCCTATTACTTTTTAACATTTAAAAGCCAAAGTACTCTACAGCTGATATGTATATGGCTTTGCTGTGTCAAGGCAGCATCTTGGAAAAAGGCTTAGTTACTAAATGTCAAATCAAACTTCTTCTCAAACCAGGGACTTTGATCTAAGACAATCCCTGTAATTGTATGCACATATGTATTATTGTTCAAAAATTCTCATGGTTTAAACTTTAATATATCCATTTAATATAAGCAATTATTACTATTTCTGATTTCACAGTAAGGAAGCCTGTTTCTAATTCACTGAGGACTCTCAACCAAATAACTTCTCAGAGATTATGTTATCTATTAGAAACTTATATAACATCAAAGCAATTACATATAGTAGTGACTATTTTTTTAATAGCATAAAATACTTACAAACATAATTGCTGTTTAAAATCAGATTATGGGGATAATAAGGTGGGGGGGTTATACTTTGTTGCCTCTTCTGCTTAATTACATTTAAACACTGTACACCTGACTGAAGAGAAAGTGAAAAAAGAGAAAA
>SJYC01090135.1:0-23786 GCA_006408675.1 Madoqua kirkii | reverse complement strand
TTGTGGGGTTTATTCCGTGTTGAAGTGTTCTTTTGATGAAGTAGTGAGGGAGAAAGTGTCCTCCCCGTCCTATTCCGCCGCCATCTTTTTTCCTCTCTCCTTTTCCTTTGTTTAAAGTCAATTTTTTGAATCTGTCTCCTAAAGCAAAATTAAACAAATGGGACCTAAGTAAACATAAAATTTTTTGCACAGCAAAGGAAACCATCAACAAAACAAAAAGTCAATCTGCTGAATGGGAGAAAGTGTTTGCAAAAAATATGACCAATAAAAGATTACTATCCAACATACATATATGAGCAGCTCATCCAACTCAATATAAGACAACCTGATTTTAAAATTGACAAAATTACTGAATAGACATTTTTCCAAAGAGTAAATTCAGATGGCCAAGATGCTCAACATTGCTAGTCATCAAGGAAATGCAAATCAACACCATAATGAGATGTCACCTCACACTGGTACGAATGGCTGTCATCAAGAAGAACACAAATACAAATGTTGACCAGGATGTGAAGAAAGGGGAACCCTCATACACTGCTGGTGGGGATGTAAATTGGTGCAGCCACTGTGGGAAACAGTATGAAGGTTCCCAAAAAACTGAAAACAGAGCTACCATATGACTGAGCAATTTCACTCCTGGGTATATATCTATAAATAAAATCTAAAAATACTAATGTGTAAAGATGCATACACCCCAATGTTCATAGCAGGACTCAGATGGTAAAGAATCTGTCTGCAGTGCAGGAGACCTGAGTTCAATCCCTGGATCAGGAAGATCCTCTGGAGAAGTGAATGGCAACCCAATCCAGCATTCCATGGAGAACGGAGAATTCCATGAACAGAGGAACCTGGAAGGTTACAGTCCATGGGGTTACAAAGAGTCAGACATGACTGAGCTACTTTCACTTCACTTGGGGATGTGGATGCAACCTATGTTTCCACCAACAGTCTGGGTATATATCTATAAATAAAATCTAAAAATACTAATGTGTAAAGATGCATACACCCCAATGTTCATAGCAGGACTCAGATGGTAAAGAATCTGTCTGCAGTGCAGGAGACCTGAGTTCAATCCCTGGATCAGGAAGATCCTCTGGAGAAGTGAATGGCAACCCAATCCAGCATTCCATGGAGAACGGAGAATTCCATGAACAGAGGAACCTGGAAGGTTACAGTCCATGGGGTTACAAAGAGTCAGACATGACTGAGCTACTTTCACTTCACTTGGGGATGTGGATGCAACCTATGTTTCCACCAACAGATGAATGGATAAAGAAGATGTGGCATACACAGACACACACACACACACACACACACACACACAATGGAATACTACTCAGTCATAAAAAGAACAAAATTTTTCCATTTGCAGCAACATGGATAGGCCTGGAGTGCATTATGCTTAATGAAATAAGCCAGACAGAGAAATACTGTATGATATCACTTATATGTGGAAACTAAAAAATATAACAAACTAATGAATATAACCAAGAAAAAGAATCAGACTCATAGATACAGAGAACACACTAGTGGTTACCATTAAGGAGAAGAGATGTGGGAGGGGCATTATAGGAGTAGGGGAGCAAGAGGTACAAAGTATTAGGTATAAAATAAGCTACAATGATATATTGTGCAACATGGGGAATATAACCAATATTTTATAACTATACATGGAGTTTAGGGCTTCCCAGGTAGTGCTGGTAGTAAAGAACCCACCTGCCAGTGCAGGAGACATGAGAGACTTGGTTTGATCCCTGGACCAGGAAGAGCTCCTAGAGGAGGGCAGAGTGACCTATTCCATTCTTGCCTGGAGAATCTCATAGACAGGGGAGCCTGGCCATAGAATCGCAAAGAGTTGGACACAACTGAAACAACCTAAAATGCACACACACATGCATGGAGTGTAATCTTCAAAGTGTGTGAAGAACTACATTCTGCACTTATAACTTATATAATAGTGTACATCAACTATACCTAAATTTTAACAGTCACCTCCAAAGTAATTTTAGAATAAAAATGTACAGATACACATTTTTAAACAACTGTGATGAAAACTCCTAGTAAAATAAGAATAAATGGAGCATCCTTAATAAAATTCATCTGAACAAACTAACATATTTATATATTTATTTTGTATACTTACATAAATATTAATAATATGTATATATTTATTTCTGTCAAATATAGAAACATTCTATTAAAATCGAACAATCTAAGATAGGAACACTATTGACTTTAGCCATTAATATTGTCTGGCTATGTTAGGAAATACAATAAAATAGAAAAAAGAAATAGCATCAAATATTACAAAGTGAAGGAATTTCTATATCTACAGGTAACATAATGGTCTACCTAGAAACTTAAAAACAAAATCAACTGAGAATTTTAGACCAAATAAGTAGATCTGTGGTAAAAATTGAGAAAGAGACCTTTTTCTTGTATACAAGCAAAGTTCATTTTCAAAATGCCATAAAAATGATCCATTAAAGAAAAAGTTTTAAAATAGCTCAGAATAAAGTCAAAAAGAAAAATCCAACACCTCTCTGAAGTTAACTCTAGAATTTTATGAAAGACATAAAATATGTCATGAATAGAGAAGTATGTTACATTCTGGATGGAAGACTTGACTTGAAAAATTGACTCCAAAGTTCATCTGAGAGAAGAAATGTCAAATAGCCTAATATTGCGAGAAGAGTAAAAGGAAGAAGGAAGATAAGGTGAAGGAAGAGGAAGGAAAGGAATCAAACCCGTGTCTCCTGCATCTCCTGCATTGGCAGGCAGATTTTCACCACTGAGCCACCTGGGAATCCACTTCTTTAGACAGGGCTGTGTATTTGTACAGTGTTTTAAAGGGCAGTTTTATACTATCTAGTAAAATGTATTATCTTTCCTTTTTAATTTTATTTTTCATGGAGATATGATATCTATGGTAAAGCATGTAAAGTGTACTATATTAATTATACAATTTGGAGATTTTTTACCATGTAACTATCACCAGGATTAAGATATGGTAACTCCTATCATCACAGTTAGTTTTGCATATTCTTGAGTTTCATGTAAAGGAAATCATACAGTTAGTTTTCTTTTACGACTGGGTTCTTTCAATCACACATCTGTGGATTCATTCACATAGGTAAGGAGTTCAAATTTTTGATCAGTTTTCTATTGGTAAACATTTAGATTATTTTCAGTTTGGGCCTGTTAGGAGTAAAGCTAATGTAAACATTCCTGCACTTGTGTTTTGGTGAGCACCATATATGCTCATATATGGTAAGCATATATGTTCATCTATCTTGGGATTACTGAGCCGCAGAATGTCTTTAGCTTTAATAAATATTCCCAAACAGTCTTCCAAAGTACTGTATTAATTTATACTCCCACAAGCTATGTATGTGAGTTCCAGTTGTACCATATCCTTTCTAACACTGGGTAATCAGCCTTTTTAGTTCTAGGCATTTTCATGGGGACTTGATGGTATCTCCTTGTGGCTTTAATTTGCATTTCCTAGATGAATAATAATATTAAGCACTTTGGTTTTAAATACATATTTGGTCATTTATATATCCCCTTTTGTGAAGCAATGATTTCTAACAAAATTTGAAATGCACATACACCTTAACTTAGCCCTTCCACTTCTGGGAATTATTCCACAAAAATAGTCAACTTATTTCTGCAAGAAATATGTATATTGGAACATTGCTTATAATAACAAAAAACTGAAAACAATCCACATGTTTTGTTTAGGGAAATGTGAGAAACTAGACAGTTATCTGTATAATGAAGCAAATCCATGAAAAACAGAGTTTGAACATTTTTCTTGCCCTAAGGGATATACAGAGCACAGCCAGAGATTTTTCATACTTTTTGAGATCTACACTTTCTATATATATGACAATCTCCAAAAAAGATAATACTTTTCCTATCAGTCTCAGTGATTTTTTTTTAACAATCTGGCCATGACAGACCCTCCAGCCTCATTGCCTGTCATTTTCCCTTGCTCTCTCTAATCCAGGTACAATGGACTACTCTCAGGTTGTCAAATATTCTTGCTCTCTTCTACCTACAGATCTGTCCACGTACATTCTCATCTATTTGTAAAGCTCATCTCTACTCTGTACATCTTGTCCTTGTCTCCATCCAGTTAACTCCTATCCATTCTTCAATTTTAGCTAAAGTATCACTTCTTCAGGAAAGACATCTCTGATTCCTCAACTAAAGTAGATATTCTAGTACGTGATCTCATAGCTGATTTAACTGAAATATCTAAAATATTTATAATTAATTAACCTATGTCTTTCCTACCAAAATATAGGCTCCAAACATGCCTACTTTATTCATCATTATATCCCCAGCCTATACAATGCCTATACCAAATCGAGTGCTCAGAAAATATTTGTGGAACTGAATGAAACTGATTGCAGAATTCTATGTAGGTGAAATGTTACCACATTATCATTAGCTAGTTCAATGATACCACTGAAAAAAAGAGCCCAGGTTAGAGAAATTAATCACCTTAAGTAATTTCATAACTAGGAATTAGCATAGGTAAGAGATAATATCATCAATGTTCCAGAAATCAACCTCCTGCCATGAGTGAAGATCATCAACATTGTCCAATGATAATAAATGCTGTGAATCCATAAAGAAATCAAAAGACTAATAATTCATCATGTTATCATTTATATAGCTCAAGAATGCTCCTCCACTATCAGTGAGGTACACAATTGCAAGGGATTCTTGATTGCAAATTTTGTGTTCAGAGTTGTTTTCACTGTTGCATCCTTAGCTACTAACATACACCAGACTCCATATATCTTTCCAATTTCTAATTAATTGGATCTTAAAACAAAAAAGTGTTGGTGTCCACAAATGCTGTCATCTATTCTATGTCGACGTTTTCTCCCTCAAAGTTGGCTCATGCAGAAAATCTTCTGGGCTAACAACGATTTTTCAAGCAGCCTGAATCAGTTCCTTCTAGTCCACTCTCTGGTTTTAAGTTATGCATATTTTTACACTATACTCTTAAAAGAGGGAGACTTCTTGCTGAGTGTGTGGTAGATGGGGGATAAACACTGACTAGAAATTTGCCTTATCCTCTTATCCACACTCTTTTGCAAAGCAACTATGCAGTCTCTCCCACTGAGGTGGAGTGTCTCTCCACCCTCTAAATCTGGTCTTGGTCCTGTGACTTCCATGAGACAATGGGACTTTAGTCAACATGGTACAGCTAGAGGCCTGAAAAGTACTTGGGTTTGGAGGCTTGCTGTCTCTTGCTGGTTTTAAGAACCCTATTGCCACAACCATATGAATAAGCTGGGCAACATTCATTGCCCTGATCTTATGCTGTGTGCTGTGCTTAGTTGCTCAGTTGTATCTGCTTTGCAACCCATGGACTGTAGCCCACTACAATCCTCTGTACATGTGGATTCTCCAGGTAAGAATACTGGAGTGGGTTGCCATGCCCTCCTCCAGGAGATCTTCCCAACCGAGGGTTCAGACCCAGGTCTCCTGAATTGCAGGCAGATCCTTTACTTTCTGAGCCGCCGAGGATGCCAACTGGCAAACAAGTGAACCTTCATATGATTGCTAGCTGACAACACATGTGTAAGGGAGACCAGACTGTCAAAATCAGAAGAGTAAGCATATAAACAATTGTTGATTTAAGCCACCAAGTTTGGGATGGTTTACTACACAATAGAAACTAACCGATATAGGATGATGAGAAAAAAAGAAACAAACAGACCCAGCTGCATGTAACCTTATTTTCCCAGTCCTGGCCCTGGGTTGGAAGTGTCCATGGAACTGAGGGTTGGATCATGCTCATCACTGACTCAATAAACATGTATTTGAGCAAACTCCAGGAGACAGTGAAAGACAAGAAGCCACGAGTTGCAAAGAGTAGGACACAACAATTGAACAACAAGAAGCCTGGCACTTTCTCTACTAAGATGGTATTTAAATCTGAATTCTAAGCATCCTCAGAGAGTTACTCATTTTTTCTGGATGTCTCCCATGTGTACTTGAAGCAAACATGCTAATAAATTTCTGCTTGTTTTCCTCGTATTAATTTGTCTTTCATTACAGGAGTCTCAACCAAGAATTCAGAAAGGTAGAGAAAAAATTATTTTTCCTCCCCTACTCTGTTCAAAGAAACAAAATTTGGCAACATTCCATTAAAAGATGGAGCTTCCCTGGTGGCTCCGTGATAAAGGATCTGCCTGCAAAGCAGAAGATGCAGGTTTTATCTCTGGGTCAGGAAGATTCCCTGGAGAAGGGCATGGCAATCCACTCCATTATTCTTGCCTCGAGAATCCCATGGACAGCAGAGCCTTGTGGGCTACAGTCCATGGGGTCGCAGAGTTGAGCACAACTTAGCAACTAAACAATAACAACAACTAAAAGATACTTCTTACTGGTATGTATTGACTAGAAGAATAAGCCTAACTCTAATCAGATTTTATTTCAAGTCAAATATATTTTGTTAGGTAAATCCTAAATATGTCAGCATACTCTTTGCTTCTGTTTAAAGCAGAGAAAATCCACACTAATATTGAACAGGAAAATTTATTATGCATGCTTTAAGTTTTTCTTTCTTATCCCCAGGACTCTTTCTGAGAATGGTTTCCACCAGCATCTCCTCTCTCCGGTAGCACTATTTCCTATTATCTTTACTCTTACCATAACACTACAAGATACTTTGGTGGGTGGAGATAAGAAGTAATTCATTCTTGATATCATATCCCTCAGCACTTAGAACAGTGCGATAATAGGCATGCAATACATCTTTACTGAATAGAAATAAATCTGTGAACAACAAACAGCACAAGCATGGACAAGTAGCCAATGTTCAAAATTAATGGTTTGTAAATTGCTATTTCTTGAAACTATAGGTCATTTCACCATGAAATTAATTGTCACATGGTTGACTAACTGCAGTTACTTTTTTAAATTTTTATTGGAGTATAGTTGATTTCTGTTGGAGTATAGTTGATACTATTGTGTTAGTTTCTGCTCTACAGCAAAGTGAATCAGTTATATATATATATATATTTGTATATGTGTATGTGTGTGTGTGTATATATATATTCACTCTTTTTTAGATTCTTTTCTCACATAGGTCATTATAGAGTATTGAGCAGTAGGTTGCTTTAAATTACCTATTTTATATATCAGTTCAGTTCAGTTGCTCAGTCGTGTCCGACTCTTTGCGACCCCATGAATCGCAGCACGCCAGGTCTTCTTGTCCATCACCACCTCCCAGAGTACACTCAGACTCACATCCATCGAGTCAGTGATACCATCCAGCCAACTCATCCTCTGTTGTCCCCTTCTCCTCCTGCCCCCAATCCCTCCCAGCATCACAGTCTTTTCCAGTGAGTCAACTCTCCACATGAGGTGGCTAAAGTACTGGAGTTTCAGCTTCAGTATCATTCCTTCCAAAGAAATCCCAGGGCTGATCTCCTTCAGAATGGACTTGTTGGATCTCCTTGCAGTCCAAGGGACTCTCAAGAGTCTTCTCCAACACCACAGTTCAAAAGCATCAATTCTTTGGCGCTCAGCCTTCTTCACAGTCCAACTCTCACATCCATACATGACCACAGGAAAAACCATCGCCTTGACTAGACGGACCTTAGTTGGCAAAGTAATGTCTCTGCTTTTGAATATACTATCGAGGTTGGTCATAACTTTTCTTCCAAGGAGTAAGCGTCTTTTAATTTTATGGCTGCAGTCACCATCTGCAGTGATTTTGGAGGCCCAAAAAACAAAGTCTGACACTGTTTCCACTGTTTCCCCATCTATTTCCCATGAAGTGATGGGACTGGATGCCATGATCTTCATTTTCTGAATGTTGAGCTTTAGGCCAACTTTTTCACTCTCTACTTTCACTTTCATCAAGAGGCTTTTTAGTTCCTCTTCACTTTCTGCCATAAGGGTGGTGTCATCTGCATATCTGAGGTTATTGATATTTGTCCCAGCAATCTTGATTCCAGCTTGTGTTTCTTCCAGTCCAGCGTTTGTCATGATGTATTCTGCATATAAGTTAAATAAGCAGGTTGACAATATATAGTAGTGTGTATATGTCAATTCCGATCTCCCAATTTATTTCCCACCTTCAATTATTTCTAAGACATAATTCTTAATTCCTCTTTCCTCCTTCCCTTGCTGCTTGGTTCAAGAATGGGTATGTGTCCCAAACCAGAGACAACTAGTACAAAGTGTCCCCATGGTCATTGTGATAGGACATAAGACAACTTTTGTGTGCATATACTAAGTCACTTCAGTTGTGTCTGACTTTTTGTGACCCTGTGGACCATAGTCCACCAAGTTCCTCTGTCTATGGGATTCTTCAGGCAAGAATACTAGAGTGGGCTGTCATGCCCTTCTCCAAGGGATCTTCCCACCCCAGGGATCAAACCCACATGTCTTATGTCTCCTACATTGGCAGGTGGGTTCTTTACCGCTAGTGCCACCTGGGAAGCCCAAGACAAATTTATCAGAGCAAAACTCAGGACTCTTGTAGAAAAAAACTCTCTCTCTGTCCCTGATGTGAACAAAGAGGCATGTAGCCCTTGCTGTTGAATGCAGCAATCAAGCAAGCATGAAGGAAAACAGTCTGAGGACATTGAAGATGAGGGCCAAGGTAATTAAAAAGAAATATAACTAGGTCCCTGGTCAAACTGTGTTTGATATCTACATTACTAGTGGAATCTTTCGTTTTGCTAGTTAATATTTTTCTTTATCATAAAAGCCACATTGGGTTATATTTTCCATTAATTGCAACCAGAATGATCCTAAATAATACAAACTCTAAAAGAATTACTTCAAATTAAAAATGTCTGGCTATGGCCTTTCTTCTGCGATATTGCAGATTATATCAAGCTTCAACTCCAACATAAGGAATTCTTAGATAACTCCAGGAGAGGGTATTATCTCTCTTGTTTGTGACCTTCATTTGTTGTATACTGTTCTGTAATGTCTACCATATTGTTATATTGTATGACTGACTGTTTTCTCTCATTATTTTAATATATTGTAATCTCAGTGACATTGTAATTTCATTGGGCTCATGACCATCTTTGGATCTTGTACATTTTGCAGTCAGTGGACTGCTAATTAAATTCAACTAAAGGTTAATAAAAACCTTTCAATTTTCTTTAGCAGTAGGAAAGACATAGCTATGGTGTTGAAGAAAAATGTCAAAACCAAGCTACTGAGAATGTATATCTGACAATAGAACCTGAAAACATTTTAAATGCCTGTACTAAAGACTTTACCCAATGCCACAGTTGGCATGGAATACTTTCGATGTTAGAGTACTAAAGGTTTGAGTGAGTGAAGTCGTGCAGTCATGTCTGACTCTTTGTGACCCTGTGGACTGTAACCTACCAGGCTCCTCCATCCATGGGACTCTCCAGGCAAGAATATTGGAGTGGATTGCCCTAAATTTTACAGAATACTGTGTATTACTGTACCAGACAGTTTCTCCTTGCCTCAGTGCCTTTGGGTTTCCCTGGTTGCTCAGCTGGTAAAGAATCTGCCTTCAATGTGGGAGACTTGGGTTCAGCCCCTGGGTTAGGAAGATCCTCTGCAGAAGGGAATGATTACTCATTCCAGTATTCTGTCCTGGAGAATTCCATGAAAAGGTATGACCAACTGAAATAGCATATTAAAAATCAGAGATATTACTTTGCTGACAAAGATCCATCTAGTCAAAGCTATGGTTTTTCCAGTAGCCATGTATGGATGTGAGAGTTGGACTATAAAGAAAGCTGATCACTGAAGAAATGATGCTTTTGAACTGCGGTGTTGGAGAAGACTCTTGAGAGTCCCTTGGACTGCAAGGAGATCCAACCAGTTCATCCTGAAGGAAATCAGTTCTGAATATTCTTTGGAAGGACTGATGATGAAGCTGAAACTCCAGTACTTTGGCCACCTGATGTGAAAAACTGACTCATTAGGAAAGACCCTGATGCTGGAAAAGATTGAGAGCAGGAGGAGAAGGGAATGACAGAGGTTGAGGTAGTTGGCTGGCATCACCAACTCAATGGACATGAGTTTGAGCAAGCTCTGGGAGCTGGTAATGGACAGCGAAGTCTGGAGTGCTGCAGTCCATGGGGTTGCAAAGAGTCGGACATGATCAAGAAACTGAACTGAATAGTGCTTTTCCCTTGTCTGCTATTATAATATGACATATTGCTACTCATATTTTAGGATTAAGTTTCTCTGAATCTCTATATTATGGTAAGTTCCCTTATCATCAATTCTCACATATAAAATTCTCATTGTGTTCTCTACATGTCCTTCATTGGATCTATTATGTTTGTCATTACATAATAGCTGATTAAATCCACCTATTCTGCTACACTATAGCATCCACTAGAAAAAGGATGAGAGTCATTTTACTCTCCTGTCTATTAACATTGCCTAGAACACAGCTGACAAATGCTCAGTAAATGCCAGTAGAATTAATTAACACTTTGGGAGATGGTTGCAGATTAAGAATGTTCCCCATCTCAAGAACAATGCCACTGTGCCCTTCATCTCTGCCATCTTTGGTAATTGGTCAAAATACATGTTTTGTAATCTGCTATTCCTTTGTATGCTATCCTTTCTATGCAATCCTATACTTCTTCCTCGGGCTTTTGTAGTGGCTCGGATGGTAAAGAGTCTGCCTGCAATGCAGGAGTCAGGAAGATACCCTGAAGAAGGGAATGTTTACCCACTTCAGTATTTTTGCCTGGAGAACTCTATGGACAGAGGAGCCTGGCAGGCTACAGTCCATCGGGTTGCAAAGAGTTGGACACGACTGATGGACTAACACTTTCACACTTCTTCCTCACCTCTGATTCTTCTTTTCATTGCTTTCCTACTTCTCAGTA
This sequence comes from Madoqua kirkii, assembly GCA_006408675.1. Taxonomy (NCBI): domain Eukaryota; kingdom Metazoa; phylum Chordata; class Mammalia; order Artiodactyla; family Bovidae; genus Madoqua; species Madoqua kirkii. The sequence goes on along the minus strand of SJYC01090135.1, from coordinate 12,906 downwards.
CTCTACAAAACTCTTTATTCCATTGCAACAATTCTTTTTATATTGCCAACCTAGTCACAGGATGTTCCTTCACCTTCTTAGTCTTCTTAATCCCCCAGGAGAATTTGTCTTCTCCTAAGTCCTCTCAAGCCTGCCTGTTTTCTCAGTCCAAAAACAGAGTCCAGATTCTTTCCTATTCTTTTATACCTTGTTACTTTTCCATACTCAGACTGAATCACTTACGTCTTTGATATCCATCTATACCACTTTCTGTCCCAATAATTGCTATCATATACAGACATCCTAGTTACTCTCCCACAAACAATACTCTTTGACTGATAGTCCAGATCTCCTTTTATTTAACTTCTGCCTTCTTTGAGGGTAATTTTAAATTTCACATATAAAATTAATCTGCAAAGCCACTGGTAATTTGGGGGACCATCTCAACACCATCTTTATTTACCTCTAATCCAGTGAACCACCTCTGTATTCATGTATGCAAATGCCTCCTAGACACCTCCATTTGGATATCCATATGTTCATTCAACAAATGTTCGTTTAGGTGCTAGGGATGCAGTGATAAACAAGATATGTAAAGTCTTGCCTTCAAGAAACATATAAACTAGAAAAGAAATCAACAACCAACAAGAAATAGACTTGCTGCTCTTCTCAGTGAAATAACACTTGAGGCAAGAGATGTATCACCAGTGAAGATACCTTCATTCTAGGCAGTGTTAGTTAAGTCATGGCTTACAGTCCAGAAAGTGTTCATCATCCAGGAGTAATCTGAGCTGCTCATGTACTAACAGTTTGTAATTGATATCCTTGTGTCTCAGATGTCCTTTATCTTTCTTAAAAAAGATGCATGAGAACTAATAATAACTTTTTAAATTATATAAATACATTAATATATTTCATTGATTTATTAATACAGGATGATTTTTGCTTGGTTGATTATGCTCTTTTGACATTTTTGTATCACTGTTAAAGAAAGAAATCCCTGATTATATTTCCAGGACCATTTTTGTTTCTTTATATTTTATGACTCCAGAATATCCTAATTACTTGTAATTACCCTAAGTAATACTTATTTGATTCATACCTCCAAATCTTTGTGCATCTTGTTTCCTTTGATTAGAAGGCCCTATTTGCCCATTCTAAGCCTAAGTAATTCCTACTGTTTTTTCAAGACTCAGCTCAGCACCATTCTCTCCAGAAACACTTAGCAGTCCCTCTTCCGTGCACTCGTAAACATTTTAATGGCCGTATTAAAACTGTATGTGTTTCATCTATAAGACTGCGTGCATTTATTTACTCATTCAAAAAATTTATATATATATATATATATTACTAGACAGGCAATTATTCAGCAAATATTTATTGAATGTCTCCTAGAAACCAGGTGCTTCTTCTTGGTGCTCAAGATACAATAGTGAATAAGACAATAAATTGCCTGCCATCATAAGAGTGGTATTGTGTGTAGCATTCTGAATAGCAATTAAGTGCTACAAAGAGGGGTTCAGTTCACTTAGTTGCTCAGTAGTGTCTGACTTTTTGTGACCCCATGAATCGCACCATGCCAGGCCTCCCTGTGCATCAGCAACTCCAGGAGTTTACTCAAACTCATCTCCATCTTTCTCATGATGTACTCTGCATAGAAGTTAAATAAGCAGGGTGACAATATACAGCCTTGCAAAGGATTAGCACCTTTTAATTCAATTGAAATTTCCCAAAGATTTCAAAATGGTTTATAGATTAACTCTCCTTTTTACATCATCTAGATGAAATGACCTCTAGTTTAAGTAGCTCTCAAAGTGAAATTTAAGAATTGCCATGACTACTACATGAAGGCTTTATTTTTACAAAGGTAAAAATAGTATAAAAATTATTTCAGTAATATTTTTAAGTCTGCAGAGTAGATGTCAAATGTCCATTTCTCTCCTTTCCCATTTTTTCTAATACTTTCCCAGTGTGGAGAAAAAAGCAAACAGATGAATGACAGATAGGCAAGAAGAGAGTAACAGTGATCAAAAGATAATTACTGAGAGAAAGTCAGTGCCAGGAACATGGGAAGGAGGGTCACAAGGAAGGGCACAAGAGGAGGGAGAGAGACATCATCAGAGCAATGAGAGAGGGCTAGTGCTTTCTCTGGACCTTCCAAAATCCAGGGTCAAGGAGAAATAAGACATGCAAGCCACCCAATTCCCGCCCTCCTATGTCTGGGTTATCACAGCAGGTCTTGAAATACTAGTGCTCTGAGTTGTCAAGTCTCAAGGCAACTCTACCATTAGTAGAATTAGGCAGAGTGATTATATGGATAAATTTAGTGCATTAAATACCCTTAATCCTCTCAGCAAATTCTGTAGCCAGAACTCTTCATGATGGACTGAATTAACTAGTTTTAGTTTTACTCCTACTCTCCTGATTAAGTCTTGATCAGGGCAAATGAGATAAGTTACTTAAAGCCAGATGTAAAGGCAGTCTCACTTAGGAGTTTTCCTTTATAGGGTAGATCTATCAGACTTGGCTTTGATGGAAAAGTTCAATTTATCCATAAAAGCCTTTCTTTAGTGATACAGGAAGTCCATTCTTTGGCCAAAGACAAATGCATAGTAGCTGGATTTTCTAGCCTGGATCTCCAGATGGGTAATGCTAAGGAACTAAAGAAGCCCAAATGATAGGTTCTATTCTGTTATACTCCAAGGGGAAAACTGTACACAATCTATAGATGCTAATTACTGTATGCATGATCATATATATGGTGTGACATCTCTGATAGTCTCAGACATGTCACAGTGAGCCAGCTCACATATTGTGTGCTCCTCAATATGGCCACGTGTAGTACTGGGATGCTCCCCTGTTAACCAAGCACAGACAACATCCCAGCACCAGGTCATGGTGAGGGTTGATGGCTGATGATTGGGAGCAACTCACATTGTGAATCAAGGAACAGAAAGGGCTGCATTCACCCTCTAGAAGAGAATCTCCTACCCAGAAAAGTCACTTTAAGTTAAGCATTAGAAGATCCCCTGGAGAAAAAGATGGCAACCCACTCCAGTATTCTTGCCTGGAGAATCCCATGGACAGAGGAGCCTGAGGGGCTACAGTCTATGGAGTCACAAAGAGTCCGACATGACTGAAGGGACTTAGCATGAATGCAAGCATCAGAAAACAGATGACTGACAAATACAAAAATACACACAATGTATTCCAATTATTCACAAACTATGTACAGGTAACAAAGGCCCCCTTGTTCCAAACCTCAAGGCCAAATGTTTTAGAATTCATCAGTTCAGTTCAGTCGCTCAGTCGTGTCCGACTCTTCGTGACTCCATGAATTGCAGCACGTCAGGCCTCCCTGTCCATCACCATCTCCCGGAGTTCACTCAGACTCACATTCAGCGAGTCCGTGATGCCATCCAGCCATCTCATCCTCCGTCGTCCCCTTCTCCTCCTGCCGCCAATCCTTCCCAGCATCAGAGTCTTTCCCAATGAGTCAGCTCTTCACATGAGGTGGCCAAAGTACTGAAGTTTCAGCTTCCACATCATTCCTTCCAAAGAAATCCCAGGGCTGATCTTCACAATGGTCTGGTTAGATCTCCTTGCAGTCCAAGGGACTCTCAAGAGTCTTCTCCAGCACCACAGTTCAAAAGCATCAATTCTTCAGCACTCAGCTTTCTTCACAGTTCAACTCTCACATTCATACATGACCACAGGAAAAACCATAGCCTTCACTTGATGGACTTTCGTCGGCAAAGTAATGTCTCTGCTTTTGAATACACTATCCAGGTTGGTCATAACTTTTTTTCCAAGGACTAAGCGTCTTTTAATTTCATGGCTGCAGTCACCACCTGCAGTGATTTTGGAGCCCAATAAAATAGAGTGTGACACTGTTTCCACTGTTTCTCCATCTATTTTCCATGAAGTGATGGGACTGGATGCCATGATCTTTGTTTTCTGAATGTTGAGCTTTAAACCAACTTTTTCGCTTTCCTATTTCACTTTCATCAAGAGGCTCCTTAGTTCTTTACTTTCTGCCATAAGGGTGGTGTAATCTGCATATCTGAGGTTATTGATATTTCTCCTGGCAATTTTGATTCCAGCTTGTGTTTCTTCTAGTCCAGTATTTCTCATGATGTACTCCGCATATAAGTTAAATAAATGGGGTGACAATATACAGCCTTGACGTACTCCTTTTCCTATTTGGAACCAGTCTGTTGTTCCATGTCCAGTTCTAATTGTTGCTTCCTGACCTGCATACCGATTTCTCAAAAGAAAGGTTAGGTGGTCTGGTACTCCCATCTCTTTCAGAATTTTCCACAGTTTCTTGTGATCCACACAGTCAAAGGCGTTGGCATAGTCAATAAACAAGAAATAGATGTTTTTCTGGAATTCTCTTGCATTTTCCATGATCCAGTGGATGTTGGCAATTTGATCTCTGGTTCCTCTGCCTTTTCTAAAACCAGCTTGAACATCAGGAAGTTCATGGTTCACATATTACTGAAGCCTGGCTTGGATAATTTTGAGCATTACTTGACTAGCATGTGAGATGAGTGCAATTGTGCGGTAGTTCTGTCTCTTATACACATCTGAACACTGGAGTGGGTTGCCATTTCCTTCTCCAAAGCATGAAAGGGAAAAGTGAAGGTGAAGTCACTCGGTCATGACTTCAGCCCATGGACTGCAGCCTAATGCAGCAGAGGGCTGCCATTGCCTTCTCCACAACAGCTGTTGAGAAAGTGGGGAAAAAAGTCTTATAATTGAGATTTTGCTAAACAGGCGACAGGGCAGCTTTTGTTTAGGTTATACGTTACATGTTAAGTCGTCTAGTGGTTAGGTCTCCATTTTGACTCTAGTTGATAGAAGACAGATGTCTGGCATCTGGTTCTATGACCGTTTGGCCACTGGTTTAGAGCAGCTGGCAGTCACGCCTGGCCCGATCTCTGTGGGGGAACGAAGACTTGACAGCAGTTGTGCATCCAGATGTGGGGGAAGGAGAGGGTGGTACGAAGTATTTCACCCAAATTACATAGTACAAGGGTTTGTTTGGTTTTGGTTTTAAGAGTACATATTTTTTTGTACCTGTTATCACAGAAAAGCTGTAACTTTGTTATATTCCAAATTTCTTACGTTTCAGTTCAGTTCAGTCGCTCAGTCGTGTCTGACTCTCTGTGACCCCATGAATTGCAGCACTCCAGGCTTCCCTGTCCATCACCAACTCTCGGAGTTCACTCAGACTTGCATCCATCGAGTCAGTGATGCCATCCAGCCATCTCATCCTCTGTTGTCCCCTTCGCCTCCTGCCCCCCCTCCCCAATTCCTCCCAGCATCAGAGTCTTTTCCAATGAGTCAACTCTTCTCATGAGGTGGCCAAAGTACTGGAGCTTCAGCTTTAGCATCATTCCTTCCAAAGAAATCCCAGGGCTGATCTCCTTCAAATCTGCTTCTGTTAGGTCCATACCATTTCTGTCCTTTATGGAGCCCATCTTTGCATGAAATGTTCCCTTGGTATCTCTAATTTTCTTGAAGAGATCTCTAGTCTTTCCCATTCTGTTCTTTTCCTCTATTTCTTTGCATTGATCGCTGAGGAAGGCTTTCTTATCTCTTCTTGCTATTCTTTGGAACTCTGCATTCAGATGCTTATATCTTTCCTTTTCTCCTTTGCTTTTCATTTCTCTTCTTTTCAGAGCTATTTGTAAGGCCTCCTCAGACAGCCATTTTGGTTTTTTGCATTTCTTTTCCACGGGGATGGTCTTGATCCTTGTCTCCTGTACAATGTCATGAACCTCATTCCATAGTTCATCAGGTACTCTATCTATCAGATCTAGGCCCTTAAATCTATTTCTCACTTCCACTGTATAATCATAAGGGATTTGATTTAGGTCATACCTGAATGGTCTAGTGGTTTTCCCTACTTTCTTCAATTTAAGTCTGAATTTGGTAATAAGGAGTTCATGATCTGAGCCACAGTCATGTGTGAGCTGGCGCACTAAGTGTCGCCGGGAGGAGCTACCCAACATCCGAGGTCAGGGGTGGGGGCCGGGAGGATCTACACCGCGTCGGAGATCAGTGGCGGCTGGGAGGAGACACCTCACGTCCAAGGCCAGGGTCGGTGACCCTGAGGAGCCACGACTAGCCTGAGGCCAGGGGGTGGCAGCTAGGAGGAGCCACCCATGCCCAAGGGCAGGGTCAGTGTCCGGGAGGAGCAACCCGAGGTGTGGTGGCTGCGCAGGTGCAGGAGGGCCTAGAGGAGCTATTCCACACTGAAGGTCAGGAACGGCGGCGGTAAGGAGATACCCCTCATCCAAGGTAAGGAGCAATCCAGCTCCTGTACAATGTCACAAACCTCAGTCCGTAGTTCATCAGGCACTCTATCTGTCAGATCTAGTCCGTTAAATCTATTTCTCACTTCCACTGGATAATCATAAAGAATTTGATTTAGGTCATACCTGAATGGTCTAGTGGTTTTCTCTACTTACTTCAATTTAAGTCTGAATTTTGCAATAAGGAGTTCATGATCTGAGCCACAGTCAGCTCCTCTTCTTGTTTTTGTTGACTGTATGAAGCTTCTCCATCTTTGGCTGCAAAGAATATAATCAATCTGATTTTGGTGTTGACCATCTGGTGATGTCCATGTGTAGAGTCTTCTCTTGTGTTGTTGGAAGAGGATATTTGCTATGACCAGTGTGTTCTCTTGGCAAAACTCTGTTAGTCTTTGCCCTGCTTCATTCCGTATTACAAGGCCAAATTTGCCTGTTACTCCAGGTCTTTCTTGACGTCCTACTTTAGCATTCCAGTCCCCTATAATGAAAAGGACATCGTTTTGGAGTATTAGACCAGCTGTGATAGACGGCGCAGAAGCATCACCAAGAGGAGCTACCCCACTCCCAAGTTTAGGGGCGGCAGCCAAGAGGAGCAAGCCCAGGTCCGAGGAACAGTGGCTGCGTGGGTGCAGGAGGGCAGAGAGGAGGTACTCCATGTTAAAGGTCAGGAGGGTGGCCCTGAGGAGATACCCCTCACCCAAGGTAAGGAGCAGCGGCTGTGCTTTGCTGGAGCCACCATAAAGAGATACCTTACATCCAAGGTAAGAGAAACTCAAATAAGACGGTAGATGTTGTGAGAGGGCATCAAAGGGCAGACATACTGAAACCATAATCACAGAAAACTAGCCAACTGATCACACGAACCACAGCCTTGTCTAACTTAGTGAAACTAAGCCATTCCATGTGGGGATACCCAAGATGGACAGGTCATGGTGAAGAGGTCTGACAGAATGTGGTCCACTGGAGAAGGAAATGGCAAACAACTTCAGTGTTCTTGCATTGAGAACCCATGAACAGTATGAAAAGTCAAAATAATAGGATACTGAAAGAGGAACTCCCCAGGTTGGTAAGTGTCCAATATGCTACTAGAGATCAGTGGAGAAATAATTCAGAGAGAATGAAGGGATAGAGCCAAAGCAAAAAAATACACAGTTGTGGATGTGACTGGTGATAGAAGCAAGGTCTGATACTATAAAGAGCAATATTGCATAGGAACCTGGAATGTCAGGTCTATGAATCAAGGCAAATTGGAACTGGTCAAACAGGAGATGGCAAGAGCAAACGTCGACATTCTAGGAATCAGTGAACTAAAATGGCCTGGAATGGGTGAATTTGACTCAGATTACCATTATGTCTACTACTGTGGGCAGGAATCCCTCAGAAGAAATGGAGTGGCCATCACAGTCAACAAAAGAGTCTGAAATGCAGTACTTGGATGCAATCTCAAAAACAACAGAATGATCTCTGTTCATTTCCAAGGCAAACCATTCAATATCACAGTAATTTAAGCCTATGCCCCAACCAGTAATGCTGAAGAAGCTGAAGTTGAATGATTCTATGAAGACCTACAACACCTTTTAAACAAAGAGGGGTAAGAGAAAGCCAAAGACTGGGAATGGCTTGAGTGTAACAAGTAAGCTCTTCAGAAAAGGCTCCTCTGTGAAAATGGTATTTCAGAAGAGATATCAATGAAGCAAAAGAAATGCTGGAGAAAGAATCTCACTGGCAGAGAGACAAATAATTTTCCAGTTCCTAAGGCAGGAAGGAATTGTTGTATTGGAGGGGCAGCAAGAACAATGTAGGTAGGTGGGAGTGAATAAGGCAGGAAATTGTAAAGATCAGTTTGTGTAGTCAGTAGCCACATTGCATCAGATCTCATAGTAACTTGGATTTTATTCTAAATGAGGTGGAGAGTCACTGGAGGTTTTGACAAGGATAATAATTTGATCTAATGGTTTGTAAATATTACTCTGGAAGCTGCATAAAAAATAAATAAAAGGGAAGCAAACAAGAAAGCTGAGTGGCTAGACACGATACCCAGTACTAGGGATACAATCATGGGCAAGAAAGAGAGTTAACAGAGTCACACAGGAGAGTGATGAAGAATACAGACTCCAAAGTATACCTGAGTTGGAACCCTGGCTCCTCCATCTTATGCTGTGTGACCTTAGTCAATTAATCTAATGTCTCTGTGCTTCAGACTCTTTGTATATAAAAATAGGGATAATGATAATAATAAGCACTTATCTCCTAGAGTTACTGTAAAGATTAAATACATTAATACATCTTTAGTATTTACACCCAGAACCTGGCACAAATAAATTCAGTCTAAACATTAAGTGTTACAGACTGTGAGGAAGTCAGATATACGAGGTTTTACTGGAATTGATTGTTTATAAAAGCAACAGTGGTATTAATAGTACACAGTGCTAGGGAAGTTCATAAGAAGAGTTCCTACCTAGTCCTGGGTAGTCAGCATGGTGGTTGGGCACTTAGCAGGTTCACAAAGAAGTATGGTCTTTCATTTTCAGATGGATCTTTGCAGTATCAATTCTAATTCCATACTGTTACTGGTATATGAGTCATTACTCTGTCTGTTTATTTGCCTCAGAAGTCATCTCTACTTTTAAGTATTTTTAATTAGCATTTCTTCTGAGGATCTTATTTATGCATTTAAATCTAGTCATTCTTCTATAAAAAGGTTACTCCTTGATAACAGATACTGAGAAAGCTACAGTAGCTCTACAGATTACAAACCTAGAATCTGTGCCTATGGTTTTCTAAATGCATCCTCACCTTTAGCCTGAAAGCACCATTGCCTTCCCTAATTTATTAGCAGTGAGTCATTATAGCACAAAAGTAGCTTACCAGTTATAGATAGAAGTAAAATGAACTAAAGAAATGGCATGTAAGAAAACCTAGTGAATGACTCTGTGTAATTACTAAAATACCACCACAGAGGGGCCCATAGTCTTTCCTTGAGTGCTGTGTGTTCTTCGGAAGAAAGACCTCTAAGCCTCGTGACTCCCAAGGACAAGCACACAAAGGAGATGAATCACTCTCGTTTTCATCAGTGAATCATGGTTGAGATCACCACCACTTAATTTGAGCTTTTCAGATGTATGAGTCACCACACGAGTCCCTGCATTCTAAATTAGAATGAGAACAGATTTCATGATGTTCGGTCAAGTAGCTCTTACGGGGTCCTTCTTCCTGGAACCAGGGCAGTTTGCCTGGACTAGAAGAAAGAAGACAGCACATCGTATGTATTCCAAACAGCCAGCTGAGGCCTAAATGCACTATCAAAGCAGTTTTCTGGTAACTGGCTCAATAGAAGTTACAGCTTAAAGAGAACTCTGCCAAGGGTATAAGCAGTACACACAACTCTGCTAAAACCACAAGATCCAGAGACAGTTTCAGGCATGGGAACTCCTACCAAGCAAAGTTCAGGTATTTCCTTCTTTTATTAAAAATTTTAGAACTTACCCACACTTGTCTCCTCTAATCCAAATCAGGCTGTCATCTGTCCTAGAAGTCCCATAGTCACATGAATGATCCCTTAGTCTCTGACTTCTTTGACCTCCTTAGGTCTAATGACCACCACCTCACATCTTCTTCCTCTATCTCTCATCTCATATCACTCACTCCCACGTTCATTCCAAGATGGAATGGTCCTGTCCCATCTCTCAAGGCTTAAATTCAAACTCCCCACTAACTGCAGCCTTCCTTCCACCTCTCTCATTCAATTAATGCCACAGTGTTATCTATTCAACCTCATCATGACTTTCAGATAATTCCTTATTTCTCCTGATATCAGCCCCTCTAGTCTTCAGTTCAGTTCAGTCACTCAGTCATGTCCGACTTTGAGACCCCATGAACCCCAGCACACCAGGCCTCCCTGTCCATCACCAACTCCCAGAGTCCACCCAAACCCATGTCCAGTGTATCAGTGGTGTCATCCAACCATCTCATCCTCTGTCATCCCCTTCTCCTCTTGCCCTCAATCTTTCCCCACCCTTTTCAAATGGCTCTTTGCATCAGATGGCCAAAGTTTGGAGTTTCAGCTTCAGCATCAGTCCTTCCAATGAACACCCAGGGTTGATCTCCTTCAGAATGGACTGGTTGGATCTCTTCGCAGTCCAAGGGACTCTCAAGAGTCTTCTCCAACACCACAGTTCAAAAGCATCAATTCTTCAGCGCTCAGCCTTCTTCACAGTCCAGCTCTCACATCCATACATGACCACTGGAAAAACCACAGCCTTGACTAGACAGATCTTTGTTGACAAAGTAATGTCTCTGCTTTCTAATATGCTGTCTTCAGTCTTCACTTCTTCAATAATATCAATGGTTGCTACAACAGTAGTAATTGCAATAGCAAGTAATAGCAATTAACAACAATGACTAACATTTGTACAGTTCTTAGTGTCTGAATATTCATTGGAAGGACTGATGTTGAAGTTGAAACTCCAATACTTTGGACACCTGATGTAAAAAACTGACTCACTGGAAAAGACCCTGATTCTGGGAAATACTAAAGGCGGGAGGAGAAGGGGATGACAGAGGATGAGATGGTTGGATGGCATTAGTGACTCGATGGACGAGTTTGAGTAAGTTCCAGGAGTTAGTGGTGGACAGGGAAGCCTGGCATGCTGCAGTCGATGGGATCGCAAGGTTGGACACGACTGAGTGACTAAACTGAACTAAACCTTTGTTACTCTCCTTCCTCACAGTTCAGATGTAGATAAACACATGTTGCTCTTATTCCTGTTACCTCTCAAGTCCATACAATCCTTTTCATTCCACCATCACCCAATTCAGGTATCTCTAACTTGGAAGAATCTGGTCTGATGTAAAAGTTCAGATTAGCACATAAAACCTTTTGTAACCAGCCTATAGCAGCTGGCACACATAGCACGGCCAGGAGGAGCTACCCCATGTCCGAGGTCAGAGGCAGAAGCCAGGAGGACCCCATGCCCAAGGGACAGCAGCTGAGAGGAGCTACCCCACATCCGAGGCCGGGGCGGCAGCCAGGAGGAGCAACCCTACCTCCCAGGAGTGGTGGCCGCACGTGCACAGGAGGGCCTAGAGGAACTATTCCATGTTCAAGGTCAGGAAGGGTGGCAGTGTGGAGGTATCCCTCATGCAAGGTAAGGAGCAGCAGCTGTGCTTTGCAGGAGCAGCCGTGAAGAGATACCCCACGTCCAAGGTAAGAGAAACCCAAGTAAGATGGTAGGTGTTGCAAGAGAGCATCAGATGGCAGACACACTGAAACCATACTCACAGAAAACTAGTCACTCTAATCCCACTATGACCACAGCCTTTTCTAACTCAATGAAACTAAGCCATGCCTGCAGGGAAACCCAAGACAGATGAGTCATGCTGGAGAGGTCTGACAGAATGTGGTCCACTGGAGAAGGAAATGGCAAACCACTTCAGTATTCTTACCTTGAGAATCCATGAGCAGTATGAAAATTTAAAATGATAGGATACTGAAAGAGGAACTCCCCAGGTCAGTAGGTGCCCAATATGCTACTGGAGATCAGGGGAGAAATAACTCCAGAAAGAATGAAGGGATGGAGCCAAAGCAAAAACAATACACAGTTGTGGATGTGACAGGTGATAGAAGCAAGGTCCGATGCTTTAAAGAGCAATATTGCATAGGAACCTGGAATGTCAGGTCCACGAATCAAGGCAAATTGGAAGTGGTCAAACAGGAGATGGCAAGAGCGAACGTCGACAATCTAGGAATCAGTGAACTAAAATGGCCTGGAATGGGTGAATTTGACTCAGATGATCATTATGTCTACTACTGTGGGCAGGGATCCCTCAGAAGAAATGGAGTGGCCACCACAGTCAACAAAAGAGTCTGAAATGCACTACTTGGATGCAGTCTGAAAAACAACAGAATGATCTCTGTTCATTTCCAAGGAAAACCATTCAATATCACAGTAATCATAGCCTATGCCCCAACCAGTAATGCTGAAGAAGCTGAAGTTGAACGGTGCTATGAAGACCTACAAAACTTTTTAGAACTAACATTCAAAAAAGATGTCCTTTCCATTACAGGGGACTGGAATGCAAAAGTAGGAAGTCAAGAAACACCTCGAGTAACAGGCAAATTTGCCCTTGGAATACAGAATGAAGCAGAGCAAAGACTAGCAGAGTTTTGCCAAGAAAATGCACTGGTCATAGCAAACACCCTCTTCCAACAACACAAGAGAAGACTCTACACATGGACATCACCAGATGGCCAACACCGAAATCAGATTGATTATATTCTTTGCAGCCAAAGATGGAGAAGCTCTATACAGTCAACAAAAACAAGACCAAGAGCTGACTGTGGCTCAGATCATGAACTCCTTATTGCCAAATTCAGACTTAAATTGAAGAAAGTAGGGAAAACTACTAGACCATACAGGTATGACCTAAATCAGATCCCTTATGATTATCCAGTGGAAGTGAGAAATAGATTTAAGGGACTAGATCTGATAGATAGAGTGCCTGGTGAACTATGGACTGAGGTTTGTGACATTGTACAGGAGACAGTTCAAGACCATCCCCGAGAAAAAGAAATGCAAAAAAGCAAAATGGCTGTCTGGAGAGG
>SJYC01090134.1:0-85432 GCA_006408675.1 Madoqua kirkii | reverse complement strand
TTTTTTTTTTTTTTTGCCTCACCATCCAGCATGTGGGATCTCAGTCCCTCAACCAGGGATTGAACCCGTGACCTCCTATAGTGGAAGCTCAGGGTCCTAACTGCTGGACCACCAGGGAAGTTCCCTCCTTAGCTCACATTAATCACATAATAACATTCCTTGCCTTCAGCTTCCTTATTAGAGACTGTCCTGAACATTCATTGGAAGGACTGATGCTGAAGCTGAAACTCCAATACTCTGGCCACCTGATGCAAAGGACTGACTCACTGGAAAAGACCCTGTTGCTGGGAAAGATTGAAGGCGAGAGGAGAAAGGGACAACAGAGGATGAGATGGTTGGATGGCATCAGTGACTAGATGGACATGAGTGTGAGCAATCTCCAGGAGTTGGTGACGAACAGGGAAGCCTGGCCTGCTGCAATCCACAAAGGGTTAGACAAGACTAAGCAACTGAATTGAATTAATATTGAGAAAATAATATGGAACTTTTGTTTAATTAATAAACTTTTCCTAAGTATTTATTATGTATCAGGCACTGTAGGAATCACTGAGGACACAAAAGTAATATGTGTTTCCTGCCCCCTATATTTAGGGTGAATTGCAGAAGGAAGAAACTAGTTACAAAGGTCAGCTAAGAAATCCACTGTGGCCAATCACTTATAAATCACAACACACAATTTCCTCATGTAAACTGAAAGAAAAAAAAAATGCACAGTGAATTGTGAGTTAAGTTTTATTTGGGACCTGATGAGGACTATAGCCTGGGCTGTACATCGCTCCTAGGACCTGTCAGTATATACATGGTTTTAGTGAAGGGGGATACTTGCAATCAGGCACACATTTTTGCAAAGGTTTAATGCTAGTCACGAGGAACAGATGTCTCTGTAAAGACTAGTGGTTTTCCAGACATAAGAAGATACAAGGAATTGGGCTCACAAAATCTCCTGAAAATAACCACCCAAAGGCCTGTTCTGCCAGTTTTTCCCAGAGCACAGCATGCCTCATTTCTGATCTCTGCCCTGAACTCCTTTCAGGGTATGTTGAAGGTCAGTGACAACAATGGCTAGTGACTTCATTCTTGTAAAATGGCAACAGATGACAAGTGACAATTGTTAGTTGGCACCTATTTTTAGTATCCCTTATTAAATAAAACACTAACTTCCGTAAGACAGAAGATAGGATGGAGATTATTCAAGATACACTGTGTCAAATCAAAAAATGAAAAAGATGACTTTAAGGTTGGTTTGAACAGAGGCAAGAAAATCGGGAATGCACAATGGAAGTTAGACTTCTAAGCTTTGAAACTCACAGTTGAGAAGAACTTTGCACATAAAGTTTTTTAAACCCTCTTTAAGGGAGTCTAGAGATGTGTAGCAATAGAAATTTTTGTAAATGCAAAATTTTTGTACACTGGGACGAGATGAATATGTTAAATGTGAGCTAGACAAAGCAGACCAAAAATAAAGCACACCCAACTGCTAAAATTCATCTTTAGAAACACTCAACCACACAGATTGGGAATTTCTTTCAGAGTTTAGAGGTCCCATGGATCCAATCCCTGTCTCCTCCATTGCACACGGATTCTTTACCATTGAGACACCAGGGAAGCCCAACTAGACCAACAGTAACCGCTCAGAGATTTGGATGTGCCCCAGAAGAACCAGTCTGGCTTTCTGTATTTTAGACAACCAAAACCAGACAGCCCTATTTTCAGAGGTTAATGTCTGCTCTGTTGAAAAAGTGAAAGTCAGTCGTGTCCGACTCTTTGGGACCCCAGTGGACTGTAGCCTGGCAGTCTCCTCCATGCATTGGATTTTTAGGCAAGAACACTGGAGTGGGTTGCCATTTCCTTCTCCAGAGGATCTTCCCGACGCAGGGATTGAACGGGGGTCTCCCGGGTTACAGGCAGACTCGTCAACGTCTGAGCCACCAGGGATCTACACAGCGGAATCCAACGCTGCAGCTGTGCTCTCCAGCCAGACCCCAGCGGAGAGAGCTGGCTTTTCATTGGATCAGCGCGGTAACAGAGCCTGCTCTCTATTGGTTTAGAAAGGGGGCGGGAGGCGTGCCCTGACGTCACGCCCGTCCTCAAAGTGCTTACTCAGGGCTGTGGAAGAAGAGGGCTGAGGAAGAGGATAACCCGGAACAACCTTTGCGGGCCTGAGCCAGCCCTTTCTCGGAACTGAGGTCCCCTCCCACCAACCAAGAGAGTTCCGCCCAGAGCAGCCCCGCCCGCACCACGGGGTCAGGTGACCTCGGGCGGGCGCGGTCACGTGACTGGGCGCGCCCGCCCGTTGTGGCCATGGCGGCCGCAAGCTCTAGTGTGGTGAGACGAGTGGAGGAACTCGGAGACCTGGCTCAGGCCCACATACAACAACTTAGCGAAGCCGCCGGCGAAGATGGTGAGGGAGCTGAGGAGAGGGAGGCGGGCAGGCGGGCGGTTGTTCGGAGCTGGCTCTCGACGGCCATAGGGGCTGAGGCTGCGGCCTGTAGTCTGTGGCTTCCAGGCCAGAACTACCGAAGGTGTTGCGCTTCTGGCCCTAGCTGGGCGGTCTCTTGTCTACCTCCGGGAGCTCACATCGCTTTAAGGCAAAGACGTTTACTTCCGGACCAGGTTTTTCATAACCCGCGAAAACCGCTGAAATCTCAGGCAAATCAGTGCTTCTTGTCTTTAACTGTCTCGGTGGCGACTGGCAAAAGGGCGAGATCTGGGTGAAAGTACACAGGAAAGTTTAAATGAGTGGTTAAAGTTGGATGATGGTACGCAAATAAGTAATGGTAGTTTTGCATGTCGTAAAGATAGTCTGGCGTGTATAATCTACTTTTTCATTGCTACGTTGTAAATTTTTGTGTTGTGTTTTGGAGTCTAAACTCAACCGTAAACAGTAGTCTACAGAAGAGATTTACATTGGTGTAATTAAACGATTCTCTCAGGTTCGTCACCTCACTTGTCACAAGGGCCCTGTCAGTACTGGAATAACTTTTTTTTTTTTTTTTTGAAATATCTAAGCGGTTTCCTTGGACTTCCCTGGTGGCTCAGACGGCAAAGCGTCTGCCTACAGTGCGGAAGACTTGGGTTCAATCCCTGCGTCGGGAAGATCCTCTGGAGAAGGAAATGGTAACCCACTCCAGTACTCTTGCCTGGAAAATCCCGTGGACAGAGGAGCATGGTAGGCTCCCACAGTCCATGGGGTCGCAAAGAGTAGGACACGACTGAGGGACTTCACTCACTCAAGCGGTTTCCTTAGGAAAGACTGACACAGAATCACCTCGACATTTGCTCTTTTTCATTACTTACCAACTGCCTATAGGTTTCTACATTCTTACCGATTTTGCACCTTTACTACAGATAGAAAGTTTAAAAAATTTTTGTGGGCTGTCTCATTGTCTTCGGAGTCATAGAGAAATAGTAGTGGAACATCTTCCAAAGTGATTGAATAGTTGGTGAATTTATTGAATAGGGTCCATGATAAAACGGCTCTAGTTCCATTTGCTGGATTTTCTTTTCTTAGAGGTCTGTTCTTAAAAATCTACAAGACTACCCTGAAGTAGTTTCCTTTTTTGGTTTGTGGTAAGTGAATCACATGAATAGTTTTAGTTCATGGACAGTAGTAGCTATTCCAGTAGCTATTGTCTGAAAGTGTATCTAAGTTACTTCTAAATAAACTATTCAGTGATTTCCACCCCATTCCAGTTCGGTTAGAACCAGTCTGAAGAGATGAAAGAATGTATGCTATTCACTTACCAGTAAACGTAAAAGCCATTCTCATTTCCCAGTGGAAGTGTACTTTAATACAGTCTAGAGTGAGGGCTGAAAAGTAAAGTATATATTCTTGTTTGGAGGCTTTAAAGTTCTGAAATGTACTAGAATTGCAATAATAGTGGTCCGAGTTATGAACTGTTCAGTATTACTAGCAAGATTTTCTTATTTTATGAAGTTTAACTGAAACATAGTTCCATGTATTTGAACTTGTATTTTCCAGTACAGCAAAAATAATACACAGTAGAAATTTGTTTTTTAATGATATTTCTGTTAGGTTGTAGGATTGATAGTTCCTGTAGTTTTTGAATTTGATCAGATACAGCCAGACACTAGTCCATGTAAGAATACTCCCCTTTGTACTACTGGTAATTTTGGTTCATTTATTTTTCATTGTACAAGCACAGTGTGTTTACAATATGGAAATATACCATTAGAGGGACCTTTTCTGGGGACTATGTTAGAATCTCTTATCTTTGCTTTGTCAGTCACTATTTTGACTAAGAGGTTAGGAAAAGTTCTACATTTTATAAAAATTTTCTAAAATGGTGAACCATTATCCCTCCACTTCTCTAATTATGTCATGAGTTCATGTGAAATGCTGCTTCATCAGTGGTTTGATGAATTCAGTGCAGGTCTTTACATTTAAAATAATCCTGCAAATTAAGAAAAAAATATCAACTCAGTGTTTAAATAAGCTCCTGAGGGGTGTCATGTTCCAAAACATTTCAGTTCACAGTAGAATCTTTTTTCCTGAGCTGTATGGGTGATATTTCTGGACTGAGGCAAGATAGGAAAGCATTGCTGAAGAAGTGGTTTTCAATTTAGGTGAATAGTGGACCTTAAAGTGTTCAGAATCTGGTCTAGATACATGTTCGGCCTTACCAGGGAAAGTTTAAAATTGTCGTATTACTGCCAACAGATGCAACTTAAACTGGTGGTGCTTTTGTTCCAACACTGATCTGCTTACCTACTTGTGTAGGTGCTGAGGCTGGATCTGATGGACCTTCACCAGGTCCTACATTGTCCATTTACCAGTGAGGGGGAAAAGGTTATATATTTCAGGAGAAAGCTACCAAGAGTTAGTTTCAAGGATCTAAGTGTCTTGATGTTTTTTTTTTTTTTTTTTTTTGATGGTGTGTGTGTGTGCTTAGTTGCTTAGTGTCCAACGCTTTGCAGCCAGGCTTCTCTGTCCGTGAGGATTCTCCAGGCAAGAATACTGGAATGGGTCGCCGTGCCCTCCTCCAGGGGTTCTCCCCAGGACACACAAGGGTGGATAGCACCTTCGGTGCATATGACAATTTGTAGGTTAGGGAGGAAAAATTCATGAGAAAAGGTGAAACCACAGAAGCAAAAGAAAAATGGAATAAATTAGACAATGTAGAGGGAAAGTGAGGATGAGTTGCTTTTAGAGGGTGTATCAGAAATATTTAGTTTAATTTTGTCCAGGTTTTGATTTCTAGGTTTTTAGGAAATAAACTACTCAGGTATATTGTGTAATTTTACTTACAACAGCTATTTGTATACATAAATATGTAAGTATAATTATAAAGTTATAATTTCATAATTAACAGCACTTACATTTTATGAGACATTTGGTTTAATCAGTCTTTTTCCTTCACAGAATGTATTTATGAAATTATAAGTTTTTAGTGGAAGTCCTTTCTATAGATTTATGTATATTATTTGTACTCTTCCAATAAAAGTTTTAAATTTAATGCGTAAACATTTTGAATATGTCAACATCATAAACATTATGAAAGTACAGGTTGTGCTTAAGAAATAGCAACTGAACCTGGAAAGTTTTAAGTCCAACTTTTAAGAAAAAATTTCCATGATAAATTTAAGTAGAGTTAGGCATTATGATATACTTCATGTTTTACAAAAGATATTACTATGTTGTATTAATTTTATCATTTTAGATAATGTAGCTTTTTTTGTTGTCTAAAAGACACCTGAAACTAGGTGAAGTAATCATTTTTATCTCTTATAGATCACTTTTTAATTCGCGCCTCTGCAGCTCTAGAAAAATTGAAACTTCAGTGTGGAGAAGACAAAGAATGTTCAACCCCATCAAATCTTCTAGAACTTTACACCCAGGTACTGAATCAGATGGTTTCTGACATATTGTGGGGGCAGGTTGCTTACTTAAGAGCGTTGACTCCAAACTTTAGGTTTAATGTTCATTTAAAATATTTTTGTTCAGAAAACTGTGTATAAGGCATATAGACTTGAAACTGTGAGGCAGTTTGCAAAGAAGTAAAGTTTATTGGATGGATGTGTGGATTATAAAGGCAGGGGAAAAAATCTTACAGATAACAATATTGCTTCCCTGTATAGATAATTAAGCAAAATACTCATATGCACAATTTCTAAGCTCTGAAAGGTTAGAGGGAATGGAGGTTTCTATAAGGCCTCTGGTTATTTTTTTTTCCCCTGAAATTTACCTTTCCTTTGGATTCTTTGCTTGACTATCTGTGCTTTTGTTATGCAAGTCCATAAGAACAGAAAACTGTTCCCCCTTCTTTCCCTTTTCTTTCAAATTCAGACCTCTCTATGGACAAGATCTGTTTTCTAGGTTTTCTCAAACTGCTGAGGCAAGTTCACATTAATAAACATAATTTTTAGGGACTTCCTTGGCGATGTAGTGATTAAAACTCCGTTCTTCCATTGCAGAGGGCACAGGCTCCACCCTGATGGAATTCCATCAGGGAACTAAGATCTTGGATTTGTGCAGCACAATAAAAAAGCAAAACTCCCCCAAAACATAATTTTATTATAATAGCTATCAGTTATGTAGCGCTTTATAGTTGACAGGGTGCTTCATATGCCCTTACTCGATTGCCAGGGGATAATAAAGATAAAGTTGTTGTAGGAAATAACAGTTACAGGAAGTAAGAGTAAACTTAGTCAAGTTTCCAAAACACATATTCATAGCACTTAGCTGCCTGATGCTGCTTTCTGTTAGGAGATACATGGGCATAGTTTCTGTCTTCAGATGTGGTTGAATGAGCCTCTGACAAGTACCCACAAACCTCAGAGAGCGATTGCAGCTCGGAAGAAATTTCCTTCACTTTCTTTCTTTCCTTTCAGAAGGTTCCCTCTTTATCTTACTTCTTTCATATAGGAGAGCTATAAACACTTTTAACTTATTTCTGAGAATAAGGCAAAATAATTAGAGATATAATTAAAATTCCTCAAACCTTTCTGGAGCTTACCTGTGGTTCTGAATCAACAGGTTCTTTTCCTTAGGATGATGATCTCTCCCTTCCTGGCTTAGGCCTTCTAACACAATAGACCTGTCACTTAAGTAGTGCTGTGTGCTAGGTCATGTTCTAAGTGATTTACATATGTTAATTCATTTTATCCTCAAGGCCAGGGACTTTAAAAGACAATTTGTCAATGAAGAAACTGAGGCTTTAAAAAAGAAGTAAAATATGACTTGTCTTTGGTTGGTTAGATAGAACTAATAGTAGAACTCAGTTTCCTTAGCCTTCATCAAGTAGATTAAACAGAGACAAAGGATTGAGTAGTTTGAAAGAGCTGACTCTTCATTTGGGGAAACAGGTAATCCTTTGAAGATTCAGTGTACAAAACGAGGTAGTGACCTTTTCTTGATACGGCAGGCATTTAGAAAGTGTTCAGAAAGTAATATATGCAAATAACAAAGAATATAAAAAACTTTTTATAATTATATATTATTAACTTGCCTGAGTTAAAATATAAATATCCATTTTATTTTTTGAGGAAAGCTGGGTTATCTTAAATCAGTATTTAGTTAAATCTTATGAAGTTTACTATAAATTCATCTTAGATTATATTTACAGATAGGACTACTGGGGCTTCCCTGATGACTCGGCAGGTAAAGAATCCGCCCACAATGCAGGAAGGAGATGCAGGTTTAATCCCTGGGAAGATCCCCTGGAGAAGGAAATGACAACCCATTCCAGTGTTCTTGCCTGAAAAACTCCATGGACAGAGGAGCCTGGTGGGCTACAGTCCATGGGGTCGCAAAGAATATATATAAGATTAAACTGTAAAAGTTATTCATTCTAATTCAGATCTTTTATAGTATACTTTTTTCTCTCTTACTTCAGGCTATTTTGGACATGACGTATTTTGAGGAGAACAAGCTAGTAGATGAAGATTTTCCTGAAGATTCTTCACAGAAAGTTAAAGAGTTGATTAATTTTCTTTCAGAACCAGAAATTTTGGTTAAAGAAAATAATATGCATCCAAAAGTAAGTTTTGCACAACTATTTTCCCTCTTTATCTTACTTCTTTCATATAGGAGAGCTATAAACACTTTTAACTTATTTCTGAGAATAAGGCAAAATAATTAGAGATATAATTAAAATTCCTCAAACCTTTCTGGAGCTTACCTGTGGTTCTGAATCAACAGGTTCTTTTCCTTAGGATGATGATCTCTCCCTTCCTGGCTTAGGCCTTCTAACACAATAGCACCTGTCACTTAAGTAGTGCTGTGTGCTAGGTCATGTTCTAAGTGATTTACATATGTTAATTCATTTTATCCTCAAGGCCAGGGACTTTAAAAGACAATTTGTCAATGAAGAAACTGAGGCTTTAAAAAAGAAGTAAAATATGACTTGTCTTTGGTTGGTTAGATAGAACTAATAGTAGAACTCAGTTTCCTTAGCCTTCATCAAGTAGATTAAACAGAGACAAAGGATTGAGTAGTTTGAAAGAGCTGACTCTTCATTTGGGGAAACAGGTAATCCTTTGAAGATTCAGTGTACAAAACGAGGTAGTGACCTTTTCTTGATACGGCAGGCATTTAGAAAGTGTTCAGAAAGTAATATATGCAAATAACAAAGAATATAAAAAACTTTTTATAATTATATATTATTAACTTGCCTGAGTTAAAATATAAATATCCATTTTATTTTTTGAGGAAAGCTGGGTTATCTTAAATCAGTATTTAGTTAAATCTTATGAAGTTTACTATAAATTCATCTTAGATTATATTTACAGATAGGACTACTGGGGCTTCCCTGATGACTCGGCAGGTAAAGAATCCGCCCACAATGCAGGAAGGAGATGCAGGTTTAATCCCTGGGAAGATCCCCTGGAGAAGGAAATGACAACCCATTCCAGTGTTCTTGCCTGAAAAACTCCATGGACAGAGGAGCCTGGTGGGCTACAGTCCATGGGGTCGCAAAGAATATATATAAGATTAAACTGTAAAAGTTATTCATTCTAATTCAGATCTTTTATAGTATACTTTTTTCTCTCTTACTTCAGGCTATTTTGGACATGACGTATTTTGAGGAGAACAAGCTAGTAGATGAAGATTTTCCTGAAGATTCTTCACAGAAAGTTAAAGAGTTGATTAATTTTCTTTCAGAACCAGAAATTTTGGTTAAAGAAAATAATATGCATCCAAAAGTAAGTTTTGCACAACTATGAGTGATGGTGGAATGCAGCTAATTCCTGCTGGACTACCCTTTAGGATCTGTGTTTTTTTCCTTCTTAAATATGTCTTTGTCTCTGTTTTAAAATTGACTGAAGGGGAGATATATGAGAGTTAGTTTCAGACTAATGTCAAAACTAAAGTATCCATTTTTATAAATATGTTTCAGAACATTTTCTATGATGAAGTTATACGCAGTGCATAGTCATTTTCTAAAGATGCACATTTGCTATTTGTACTCCCTTTAATCTTGCAGATAGATGCTTTGTTTTCTTGAAGGTTCCTAGTAATCTGAATGACCACATCTCTGGTTCTTTCACAGTCCTCTTCCTCCTGGACATTTGCTTTCCAAGGATCGGAACATCCGTAAAGGCCTTTCATGCTTCTCTTTATCTCTGAGAAGCCTTGCTCTTTCTCTTTCTAAGCATCTCACCTTTCTCCCATTCTGGAAACATAGGCACTCCCCAAGAATATCTCCTTAATCCTTCTATTTTGTCTTTGTTTGACAACTTGTCCACACACTTTTTACTGTTGTCTCTTTTTCGATGATTCCCAAGTTTTTTGTATCTAGCCTTGACTACTCTAAACCCCTGAATCAGCAAGCAGGGAAATCTATTCATTCAGGCAAATAATTTCTCATTTTCAACTATCTGCTGGCTGTCTCTACCAAGATATCTTTGTTGCTGTTTTATCAGGGAATGCTGTGTAAATAAATAATTCCAAGTTTTAAATGCTACCACATAATAAAACTTTGATTCATTTAAACTATATTTGTGTATATCTTTTCATTATTTTAATTTAGTAGTAGAAAATGTTTCAAGTAACATATATATATATTTCTGAAAGCTTATTTTTTTCATCAGACTATAGAATACTTATATTTGAAATACATTAGAGAATTTAGTTGGAGAAGGAAATGGCAACCCACTCCAGTGTTCTTGCCTGGAGAATCCCAGGGACGCAGAGCCTGGTGGGCTGCCATCTGTGGGGTCGCACAGGGTCGGACATGACTGAAGCGACTTAGCAGCAGCAGCAGCAGAGGGTTTAGTTACTTAAATACTTGAATATCAATTATCTAGAACTACTTGTAAATTAGAGTAGTTACTTTAATTTTTATGTAGAAGTATATGTCTATATTTCTAATTGATTCAAAGTAAGTCTTATGTAGGTTGCTAAGTAAAGGGCAGATTTTATGAAATGAATGTTTTTAATTTGTCAATATTTTGAAATTTAGTTTTTATTTTTACAGACATGAGGTTTCTCTTTTTAACTGAGTCTTTGTTGTATTTCAGCACTGTGATTTACTTGGAGAGGAACTCCTGGAATGTCTCTCCTGGAGGCGAGGAGCCCTACTCTACATGTATTGTCATTCTTTGACCAAAAGGAGAGAATGGCTCACAAGAAAATCTAGCTTACTTAAAAAGGTAGAAAGGCAAATTCCTGATACATATTTGATTGTTGACATGTAAATGTTTCTAAAATCTGTCTTTAATATAGGATTAAGAACCAAGAAGTCAAAGGGCCTGGGTTTTCATTCCAGGCCGATATTTATCAGCTGTGTAATCTTAAATTGGAATTACTGTGAAGATTAAATAATGTGGAAAAGAAAAACAATAAAATAACTTGTGAAAATCCTTTGTAAACTGGAAAGATTTATACTTTTTTTAAGTCCCAGATTTTTATTTTTTATGATATAAGACAGATAATCTGTATTAATTTCTAAGCATATTTTTAGCCTGAAGAAAACAAAACTTGGTAGTGAGCCTCTTTCTATTAGCAGATCACTCCTAACGATTCCACATGACCCTGCTCTTAGAAAATTTTAGCTCTCTGATTTTTCCTGATTCTTCTGACCAAATCAGTAAATGCAAAGATCCTGTCTTAATATTTGTATCACTATGGATTCTTCCTATCTTGGGTTGGTTGTACACAATTTATGTGGGCTGCAAATGAGAGGTCACAGTTTCAGGTGTAAAAATTTGATTATAGTATTTATAAATAATAGTAAGTGTTTCCATATTTTTAACAAGTTGTTATTGAATGTATCTTTATTATTTTATTGATTTCTTCCTCTGGTGACATTTTTGACAAGTATGTTACTGAATCATGTGTTCTTGGTTAGTGATTTTTTTCCCTTGTTGATCAGCCCCTAAGTTGTGTCTGACTCTCTGCAACCCATGGACTGTAGCATGTGAGGCTCTTCTGTCCTCCACTGTCTCCCAGTTTGCTCAAATTCATGTCCATTGAGTTGATGATGCTATCTAACCACCTGATTCTCTCCTGTTGCCTTTAGTCTTTCCCAGCATCAGGGTCTTTTCCAGTGAGTTGACTCTTCCCATCATGTGGCCAAAGTATTGGAGCTTTAGCTTCAGCATAAGTCATTCCAGTGAATATTCAGGGTTTATTTCCTTTAAGATTGACTAATTTGATCTCGCAGTCCAAGGGACTCTCAGGAATCTTCGCCAGCACCATAGCTCAACAGTATCAGTTCTTCGGCCTTCAGCTTTCTTTATGGTCCAACTCTCATATTCATACATGACTTATGGAAAAACTATAACTTTAACCATATGGACCTTTATCAGCAAAGTGATACCTCTGCTTTTTGATACACTGTCTAGCTTTGCCATAGGTTTCCTTGCAGAAGCAGATGTCTTTTAATTTCATGGCGGCAGTCATTGTCTGCAGTGATTCTGTAGCTCAAGAAAATAAAATCTGTCACTGTTTTCACTTTTTTGCATTCTGTTTGGCATGAAATGATGGGACCAGATGCCTTGATCTTGGTATTTTTTTAGTGCTGAGTTTCAAACCAGCTTTTTCACTCTCTTCTTTCACCTTCATTAAGAGGCTCTTTAGTTCCTCTTTGCTTTCTGCCATTAGAGTGGTATGATCTTCACGTCTGAGGTTGTTGATACTTCTGGCTGTCTTGAATTCAGCTTGAACTTCATCCAACCTGGCATTTCACATCATGTACATGTACTCTACATATAAGTTAAATAAGCAGGTGACAATGAATAGCCTTGACATACTCCTTTTCCTATTTTGAAGCAATCAGTTGTTCCATGTAACATTCTAACTGTTGCTTCTTGATCTGTGTACGAGTTTCTCAGGAGGCAGGTAAGGTGGCCTGGTATTCCCATCTCTTTTAAGAATTTTCCACGGTTTGTTGTGATCCACACGAAGACTTTAGTCACTGAAGCAGAAGTAGATGTTTTTTCTGGAACTCCTTTGCTTTCTTCCAGCAAATTGATGACAAATTAGTGTCTGGTTTCTTTGCCTTTTCTAAACCCAGCTTGTACATCAGAAAGTTCTTTCTTCAGGTACTGCTGAAGCCTAGCTTGAAGGATTTTTGAGTATAGCCTTGTTACAATGGCGTGTAAAATGAGTGCAATTTTGTGGGTGTTGAAACATTATTTGGCATTGTTGCTCTTTGGGATTGAAATGAAAACTGATCTTTTCCAGTCCTGTGGCCACTGCTGAATTTTCCAAATTTGCTGGCATATTGAGTATAGCACTTAACAGCACCATCTTTAGGATTTGAAATAGCTCAGCTGGAATTCCATCACCTTCAGTAGCTTTGTCCATAGTAATGCTTCCTGAGGGCCACTTGACGTCACACTCCAGGATGTCTGGCTCTAGGTGAGTGATCACACCATAGTGGTTATCTGGGTCATTAAGACCTTTTTGTATAGTTTTTCTGTGTATTCTTGCCACCTCTTAATCTCTTCTGGTTCTGTTAGGTTGATACCATTTTTGTCCTTTATCATGCCCATCCTTGCATGAAATGTTTGCTGGATATCTCTCATTTTCTTGACGATATCTCTAGTCTTTCCCATTCTGTTTTTTTCTCTGTTTCTTTGCATTTTTCATTTAAGAAGGGCTTCTTACCTCTCTGTGCTCTTTTTGGAATTGTGCATTCAGTTGGGTATATCTTTTCCTTTTTCCCTTGCCTTTCACTTTTCTTCTTTTCACAGCAATTTGTAAAGCTGCCTCAGACAATCACTTTGTCTTCTTGCATTTCTTTTTCTCTGGGATGGTGTTGGTTACTGCCTCCTGTATAATGTTATGAACTTCTCTCCATAGTTCTTCAGGCACTCTGTCTACCAGATTTAATCCCTTGAATCTGTTTGTCATCTCCACTGTATAATCATGAGGGATTTGATTAGGTCATGCTTGAATGGTCTAGTGGTTTTCCCTACTTTCTTCAATTTAAGTTTGAATTTTGCAATAAGTAGCTCATGATCTGAGCCACAGTTGGCTCCAGGTCTTATTTTTGCTGACTGTATAGAGCCTCTCCATCCTCAGCTGCAAAGAACATAATCAGTCTAATTTTGGTATTGACCATCTGGTGATGGTGATGTCCATGTGTAGAGTTGCCTCCCGTGTTGTTGAAAAAGGGTGTTTGCTATGACCAGCATGTTTTCTTGACAGAATTCTGTTAGCTTTTGCCTTGCTTCATTTTCTACTCCAAGGCCAGACTTGCTTGTTATTCTGAGTATCTCTTGACTTCCTGCTTTTGCATTCTAGTCCCTTGTGATAGAAAGGACTTTTTTTTTTTTGGTGATAATTCTAGAAATTCTTGTAGGTCATCATAGAACCATTCAACTTTAGCTTCTTTGGCATCAGTGCTTGGAGTGTACCCTGGGATTACTGTGAATGTTAAATGTCTTGCCTTGGAAGGGAACCAAGATCATTCTGTCATTTTTGAAGCTTTAGCCAAGTACTGCATTTTGGACTCTGTGAGGGCTATTTCAATGCTTCTAAGGAGTTCCTGCCCACAGTAGTAGATATAATGGTCACCTGAATTAAATCCACCCATTCCTGTCCATTTTAGTTCACTGATTCCTAAGATGTTGATGTTCAATCTTGCCACCTCCTGCTTGACTACGTTCAATTTACCTTGATTCATGGACCTTACATTCCAAGTTCGTATGCAGTTTTGTCTTTATAGCATTGGACTATACTTTCATCAGCAGAGACATCCTCTGCTGGCATCGTTTCTGCTTTGGCCCAGGTGCTTCATTCTTTCTGGGGCTATTAGTAATTACCCTCTGCCCAGGAACATGTTAGACACCTTTTAACCTTGGGGTCTTGTCTCCCAGTGTCATATCTTTTTGCCTTTTTATACTCTTCATAAGATTCTTAAGTCAAGAATACTGGAGTGGGTTGCCATTTCCTCCTCCAGTAGACCACATTTTGACCCATCCATCTTCATTATGACCCATCCATATTGTATGGCCCTGCACAGCATGGTTCAGGAGTTACAAAAGCCCCTTTGCCACAATAAGGCTGTGATCCTTGAAGGTTTTTCCCCCATGCCCTTTTACTAATTGGAGGGTTATACTTTAAAATACCCTTTTAAAAATTCCAAGGTAGTGAGTCCTTATAGCATTGTAATGCAATAACCGTAAGACATATCTAGTAATAACTATTAGCCAGTATTCTCCTGAGTAAAAATATTAACATTTGAAGTTTCTGTAGCTCTGTATTTAATGACCTGGATTCTTTGTTTTTGACTTTCATTTAGTATCTTGTTGATGGAATCAGTTACTTACTACAGATGCTGAATTTTCGGTGTCCCATCCAGTTAAATGAAGGAGCTTCTTTCCAAGACCTAGACACAGCTAAATTACTAAGTGAAGGTAATATGATTTCTTTTTTCAGTTTTCTAAGTGTTTCAGAACATTTTAAGATTTTAAAATGTTTCTAAGATTTAAATGATTTAAGTAAATTTCAAGGTTTACATTACAGACAAAACAATAAAAGGCTTTTTTAAAAATTGGAAGTCTTCTCATGTAATACATAAAAGTACTGCTAATCTCTGTTTAATAGTTTAAGAAATTAATTTATCATGTTGCTTTTACTTTCTTTGCATCCCCACCCAGCCCTGATCAGGCTTTAGGTTTGGCTTCTTGTAACAGGGACTAGAAGTAACTTCAAAACAAGAAGAAATTTACTGCTTTTTCACTTAGAAAAGGTCCACAACTGGTTATGGTGGCTTCGTGGCATCAGATTCCTATCTTTTCCCTCTATCATCTTTTGAAGTAGAGCCCTGCAACTTCAGAGGAATGTGCTTCATAGAATTCATATAAACAGTATTTGCCAGAGTTGTGCAACAGTCATCCCTGTTGAGGACATTGCTTCCATTTTCAGTGTCTCAAGATGCTGCTGGAGCTCCTTCTGTTTCAGCTATGTTTCAGTCTCTAGGGATGGCAAAAGAAAGTTTCTTTCAGCCAGGCCTTTCTTACAGCCTTCTTAGAAGCTTGTTACAACACTGAGAACACTTCTGCCAACATTTCACTGGCCAGAATTTAATCACAGAGCTTCATATAGCTAGAAGGGAATCTGGGATGTATTGCCCTTTACATTATACGTTGCCATCCCTAGTAAAGTCTCTTGACTGAGAAAGAAGGGAAGAGTGCACGTTGGATGGTACCTGCTGGTTTCTGTCATAAACATCTGTGCACTTAAAAATGTTTGGAACTGGAAGTAGAACATCATTTAGGTTTTAGACTGAGGTTTGAGAGGGAAGAACCATTTAGTTTTAGTGTCTCTTTTTACAAATGGAAGAACTGAGGTCCTGAGAAGCCTGGTAAGGTCACATAGCTGATAAAAGATGTTAGATTATATATGCAAACTTTCTTTTATTCTTCATGTGAAATTTTGGGGAACTTTGATGAGAAAAATCAAACATGGGAAGAACAAGAAAACTTCTTAGGGAAAATTCTGTGTCTTAATTTTATAAGTGTGTTTTAATTCTTCTTTGTTAACTACTGTAGACTTTTCCTTTCTATTAGAAAACATTGCACGGAAAAAAAAAAAAACCCACTGTGAATTAAGTGCCATTAACATATATGACTGGCCGCTGGTGTCCAAAAGTTTCCCTTCAGTTTATTCAGGCAAATGGCTTGTCCTTAAAAAAACTTCTTGTGGATATAAAGTGCTCCTTCAATGAGCATGATGTTTTGACAAACATGGTGTTTTGACAAACGTGTTTTGATTTATTCGTGAAACATACTAACTCCAGTTAACTAGTGGATTGATGAGCTGCATTGAAAATGAGCTTTCTAAAATTTCCTCACTTGCATGGATTGATTTAAAAGAAAAAGCAGAGATGGACATTAAAGCTATTTCTAGTCATAAAATTATATATTCTCATGGCCTGGAATTTTTTTATCACTGTCCTTGTGATACTGGTCTTCTTTTGGATTATAATTGATTACACTTGCCTCTACCTTCCATTGCTTCTTCAACAGGGGAATCAAAGGTACAGATAGGGTCTCTTTTTTTCCCCCAGGAAACAAGAAAGTGAAATCAGCTCCCTAGCAGTTTTGCCACAGGAGTCAGTCCTCTTGATGTTGGCTTGCTCCCAACTAAAGCAGTTTGTTCCTCCCTAGTTGATTCCTTGAGATGTAGACTAGTAGCCAGGAAGCCTACTTTTCATAGGCTAAATTACTCTTAAGACCCTGGTGGAGTGGTTCTAAGTTTTTGCTTTTTTTATTTTGTTAGCCAGTATAAAAAACATAATTTGGAATAATTTTTTCCCCTTTTTTTTGGCTGTGCTGTATCTTTGTTGCTGAACAGGCTCTTCTCTAGTTGCTGTGAAGGGCGGGTGTCGGGGGAGGGGGAGGCTCCTCTCTAGTTGCAATGCACGGGTTGGGTTTCTCATTAGAATGGTTTTTGTTGTTGTGGAGCAGGGCTCTATAAAAAAAAAAAAACCCACTGTGAATTAAGTGCCATTAACATATATGACTGGCCGCTGGTGTCCAAAAGTTTCCCTTCAGTTTATTCAGGCAAATGGCTTGTCCTTAAAAAAACTTCTTGTGGATATAAAGTGCTCCTTCAATGAGCATGATGTTTTGACAAACATGGTGTTTTGACAAACGTGTTTTGATTTATTCGTGAAACATACTAACTCCAGTTAACTAGTGGATTGATGAGCTGCATTGAAAATGAGCTTTCTAAAATTTCCTCACTTGCATGGATTGATTTAAAAGAAAAAGCAGAGATGGACATTAAAGCTATTTCTAGTCATAAAATTATATATTCTCATGGCCTGGAATTTTTTTATCACTGTCCTTGTGATACTGGTCTTCTTTTGGATTATAATTGATTACACTTGCCTCTACCTTCCATTGCTTCTTCAACAGGGGAATCAAAGGTACAGATAGGGTCTCTTTTTTTCCCCCAGGAAACAAGAAAGTGAAATCAGCTCCCTAGCAGTTTTGCCACAGGAGTCAGTCCTCTTGATGTTGGCTTGCTCCCAACTAAAGCAGTTTGTTCCTCCCTACTTGATTCCTTGAGATGTAGACTAGTAGCCAGGAAGCCTACTTTTCATAGGCTAAATTACTCTTAAGACCCTGGTGGAGTGGTTCTAAGTTTTTGCTTTTTTTATTTTGTTAGCCAGTATAAAAAACATAATTTGGAATAATTTTTTCCCCTTTTTTTTGGCTGTGCTGTATCTTTGTTGCTGAACAGGCTCTTCTCTAGTTGCTGTGAAGGGCGGGTGTCGGGGGAGGGGGAGGCTCCTCTCTAGTTGCAATGCACGGGTTGGGTTTCTCATTAGAATGGTTTTTGTTGTTGTGGAGCAGGGCTCTAGGGCACGCGGGCTTCAGTAGTTGGGGCATGTGGATTCTAGAGCACAGGCTCAGTAGTTGTGGCACATAGGCTTTAGTTGCTCTGCAGCATGTGGGATCTTCCCAGATCAGGGATCAAACCTGTGTCTCCTGCGTTGGCAGGTGAATTCTTTACCACTGAGCTACCAGGGAAGCACCAGAATAGTTCTTAATGTTAATTAGAGTGGAAAGTTCTTTAAGAATCATCAAAACTTTTTTGGCCAGATCTTAATTATAGTTTGCCTGATTTTTGATAAAACTTAAAGCAATGTATGCTTTCAGTGATTTTTATGTCTTTTTAGAGGGTGAGATAGTCATTTTGTCCTTTGGTCATTACCTGTATGCCATTAAATTTTTTGCTTTTAGAAATTATCAAGTAATGTATTCAGTAAACCTTTTTATTTCATTTCTGTGTTTCATTATTCTGTGGGCCCTTATAAAAATAGCCTTGTCGATATAACCCTGGAGTTAAATAGGTAAGGACTGCTCAGATGTGTGCATCCTTGGTTTATGCCCTTTATATGCCACTAAGAGCCACCCATCCTGGCATCCTTTGGCTCATTGCTTTGCCCAGAACCTGAATTTCAGATGTCTTGAAGGAGGAGCTCTGAATTGAGATCACTAATTGCCTGGGTAGCTTGTTAAAAATACTGATTTCTGTGTATCACCTTAAGGTTCTGATTCAATATCTGGAGTCCAGGAATCTATTTTTATTACTTCCTGTAATTATGATGCAGTCTTCCTTCTAAAGATCTAGTCTACTTAAAAGCAATCTTTCATTCAGTTTTGCTTCTATCTCCTTACTTTACCAGTCTTTTTAGGAATAATTAGGGTGTAAGGTCACAAAAATGAGAAAGGATACGCATTCGATGAAATGCCCTATCTAATATGAAATATAATTCTGGAGTGAAAATCATTAATTGGGGATAGGGGAAACCCCACCAACTATTCCTTAAGAAAACTTCATGAAATTAAGGAGAGCATGTGGAATCTTGATTTTTGCAAACTGGGGCCTATATATAGAGCTTTGATGAGTTGCACAAAGTTAGTAATTTTTATCCAGATCCTCTCAGATTCTAGGTCTGTTCTTTTTACATTCTGAATAATATCTAATGCTATTGTAGCTTTTTCTCTGAAGATTTGGATCTTTTAACTATGAAGAAATGAAAAAGAAATGATTATGGGTAATATGTACAAAACAATAAGTACAAGGCATATTACCCATAATCTTTTCTTTTCACCTCATTTCTTCATAGTTAAAGAGAAGAAAATCTCAGAACAAAAGCTTGTTAAAATTCCATGAAATAATTAGGGCATGTGGAATCCTGAGTTTTGCAAACTGAGGTTTAAAGAGCTTTGATGAGTTGTACAAAGTTGATCATTTATCCCCAAACCTTTACTATTCTAGGGTTTTTTTAAAAATATCAAATTAATAAACTCTGTGTGTCATAAATGTTTAATCATATAATTGCCTTTTTCTATAATCATGCTTTCAATTTTTGATGGAAATCTTGCAATGCATTCCTTTTTCCTGAGAAGATGAAGCATCTTGGATACAATTTAACACCTTCAGATTTTTCAAATTATATGGCCTCTAAAGGACATGATTATGCAGGATTGTATCTGTACAGTATTGTAGAAATAAAGGAACTGTATTACTGATCCTTGAATATACCCCCTAAATAAAAGTTCTGTTCATGAATGGTACTGAAGGAATCTCTGAGTAGTATGTGGAATATGGAATGCACGTTTCTGGGAGAGGTTCCATTTATTTAGATTAGATTTTCAAACAGATCCTAAAGATAATCCCAGAAAGGTGAATACACAAGCCTAAATGATTCCTTAAAAATAATTTTTGGGGAGAGTGGGATTTGGCTTCTTTTATAAAGTAGAGATGGAAGTGTCAATGAGATGAGGATTGTATTAAGTGATATTTGGCTTTTCTAACTGTTAAATGAGAAGGGAAAATGCTTAATGATGTAAAAGGATTTTATTAGAGTCTTAATCATTAGGGTTTCTTTTCAAGTTTTAAAATTCTAATCTCTCGACTTTCCTAGGAATATTCAGTGACATTCATTTGCTGGCTATGATGTACAGTGGAGAAATGTGTACTGGGGATTGAAGCATTGTGCAGATCAACAGCCAGAAAATCATGAAATGGATACTGGCATTTCTGGAGCAAGCTACGCCACACACAAAGAACCTTTGGATTTCCGAGAAGTAGGAGAGAAAATTTTGAAAAAGTATGTATTTGTATGCGAAGGACCCCTGAAAGAACAAGAATGGAATACAACAAATGCAAAACAAATTTTAAACTTCTTTCAGCATCACACTAATTAGTAAATTCTTCTAGTCCTTTTCAAACAGAAAAACAAAAAGACTCAGGAAATGAAAATTCCAGAAAAGAAGACATAATGATACTGAATTTATGACCATTACACTACATAAAGATAGCCAGCATGGTTACCCTTTTTTAAATGCCATTACATCTTTCACTATATATTCTTAAACCTGTGAAGAAATGATTCTTTAATTTCTGAAATGGCATTTACATTATTCTAACTCAGCCTGAACTACAGATATCCTATGACTAATATTAAGAAGGAATACAATTTATCTCTATAAAGATTTTTTCTGTTATTAATACTTTAGATTTTTTTATTGTGGTACAATATACATAACATAAAACTGAACATTTTAACTGTTTTTATATTTTTTTTAGTCTCTCTCTCTTGAAGTTTGCTACACTTTAGAGATTAAAATCAAGTCACCTCTGCTTTGGGTATATGCTATGGGTGTATTTAAAAATTGGCAAAATGAAAAATTGTGACTTGTATCCATGTACCATTTTCAGAGTAAGATAAATAATGAAAGACTCCACAGAAGAATTTTTGTTTCACTACATAGTACTAATGGCATTTAAAATTTTTAGTCTGTTAGCCATTTTATAAAAATTTTAAAATGATTTTTCTTCTTTTGTTTAAAAGAATATGCATGGTTTATTAAACGAATAATGAAGGTGAAACCGTTAGGTTAGCCTGCCATTAGTCATGTGTCTTAGGGCACATCTTTTCATACATTCTGAAATTTTAATATTTTCTGTCTTTGATTGTAGGGGTGTTAAAGGCCACATCCCAGCCTGGTGTCTCACTGACAGTCTTTCTGTCTACCTCAGTTCCTGCTGTCTAGGGGTGGCCTGTCTGGTACCTTGCCAGTATCCTCAGCCTCGGGGCCACTGACTTCATCACATTCCAGGAACTTGCCTCCCATGGCCACTCCATGAATGTCACCATCCTGAGTTTCTGTTTCTGAAATCTTCAATCTCAGTAACTGATGACATTTTCATCTTTCCAACTTTTACTTCCTCATTTTTGTTGATTTTTCTTCCTCTCTTCTTTCCTATCTCTTTTGCTTCTTCAGAGCCTCCTCTTACTACTACTTTTCTCCTCACCATCAGCCCCTTTCAGAGTTTTCTTTCTTCCCTGTCCAGCCTTGGTTTTCTGGGACACCACATGAAGAGCTTTCCATAGTCCCTTCAGATTCCATCTTCCCCTTGTCCTTCAGCCTAATCATTTTTCAAGCCTTCTCTCCACATTGAATTAATCCTATCATTCCCCCTTCTTTTCTGGGATACTGGATTCCATGTGAAATTCCTGCAGCCCTTCAAAGTGGAGTCTCTCTAAGTACGTCACCTTCAAATTTAGAAGAGCCCTCAGTGTAAGCCGTTTATCTCTCCCTTTCCCATTGTGGCTCTCACACACCTCTGACTTGCCTCATCACTTTTCTCTGGCTATTTGTCTCCTCCCCTAGCACATGGCTCTTAGTCTTGTTTTAATAGAAAATAGAGACTATGAGGAGGTCAGTCTCTGTTTCCCCGCTTTGCCCTACTCATTTTTCCGCTTTTTCGAGGTCTCCACCTCTTTTCCTCTCCACCAGTTTCCCCACCTTTACTTTCTGCTGACTTCCTCCTTTCTCCCAGGGCTTCTCTTTTCTTCTGTCTGTACCCTGTAGGTGTTGCTATTTCCCAAAGTACTATCCTTTTTCTCTTTTTCCTCCTCCTCCCCTATTTACTTCCTACCTTTTTCCTTTTTATTCTTTTTAACTTAACTCTCAATACAGTTGACCCTTGAACAGTGCAAGTTTGAACT
Source organism: Madoqua kirkii (assembly GCA_006408675.1). Classification (NCBI taxonomy): domain Eukaryota; kingdom Metazoa; phylum Chordata; class Mammalia; order Artiodactyla; family Bovidae; genus Madoqua; species Madoqua kirkii. The sequence goes on along the minus strand of SJYC01090134.1, from coordinate 63,482 downwards.
TTGAATACATGGAACTGCCCTATAAATTTTTTTTTCAATAGTTAATACTACACTTGTACACAACCAGCAGTTGATCATATCCTCAGATACGGAGGAGTTGTAGTATGGATGGCTGACTATCAGTTATATTCTGATTTTTTACTGCCAGGAGGATTCATCTCTAATCCCATCATTGTTCAAGGACCAACTGTACCTCTGTGTGATGTTATTCATAACCATGGCTTTACCACCTGTAATGTTAGGTTTACTCCCAAACCTGCACTTTGAATCCCAACTTCTGCTCTCTAAACCTTCTTTCTAATTGCCTATTAAATATCTTCACTTAGACATCCCACAGTAATTTTAAATTTAACATGCTCACACACAACTAATCTTTATCTTTCATCTAAAATCTTTTCCAGTTCATGTTTTTTTGTTTTGTTTTTGTTTTTTTTTTGATCTTCCACAAAGCAAGGCAACACAGAATGCTGTAATCTGCTTTCTTCTGCCTACTTGCCAGTCTCATCTCTGCAGCTCTTGTGTGATCATATTCTAGTACAGTGTTCTTAGGCTCCTTTTTGATAAATGTTCTGATAGAACCTCGGGACAAGTGGAGACTTTCTCCCTATCTCTGTCTCTTGTTTATCCTCACATAGTTGAAAAGATTTTTATTTAATTCAGTCTTTAACAGGTTTTGCTGTGAAAATGCCTTTATGCTTTCGAAGCATGAAGATTTAAATCACAGACTATCCATTCTCACTCCACCCCTTTTGGAGCATCATGATCAGTCACAAGTGTACCAGTTCCTTTCCCAATGTGCTGTGTGTTTTTTGTTTTTTGTTTTTTGTTTTTCCTTTGTTATTATCGTTACTTCTAACTGGGATGCATTGCCCTTCTTTGTGGCTAAGGGAATATTTTTCCTTTAGGACTCGGCCCCAGTGATACTGTGTCTGTAAGGCTTTTTCCAGCCCTTTTCAGTCAAAGTTACAAGTTTCTTTGTTTCTGCTCCCTGAATCTTCCCTTCCCTGAATCTTTCCCCCCCATGTTACACACCAATTATATGGCTTTATAGTCATTTTTCTTAAGAGTTGACAAATTCCATGTTTTGAAAATTTATCTTTATGCATAGTGCTTAATGAATAGTAGGTCCTTAGTAATACTTTTTGAATTAGTAAGAGACATAATTCTTAAGTGCTGAACTCTGCCACAAAAGGGTTTCTGATATCTGATTCCAAACTGCCATGCCCTCTTGTACCAGTGGTTGACAAGGCCAAGAAGGAATTATTCCTCAGAGGAGTAAAGTATTGTTTAGATTTAGAACCAGAGGAAAAAAGAGAGCTTCGTCTTCAGAAGCTAGAGACTCTATTTTCTCTTCATGACCCTTGTGAAACAGCCCTTTTGGATCTCTCACTGGTTGGTATACTAATGAGGGTATTGTTGGGGTGCTTCTTGTACAACTTTTTCATCCCCCACACAATTGGAGAATAATTTGTAGATCATAACAGTTAACAGTGCTTTTTACCGTGATATATCACAAAGCAGTGAACAGTACATTTTTATATGTTAAAGCCTGCCAAGTGAATTCTGTTTCATTTAGAATGGATTAACTTCAAAACACCAAATACTCCACATAAGGAAGGTACTATAATTCACTGATCAAAGTATTACAAGTTACTTACCAACATGTGCTGACTACATACATGCTAAGTTTTATCCTTAAGCACTGAGAATATAGCTTTGTAAAACATCAGAGTATATATTCTACTAGAAGAAGTTAGTGCATTTTAAGAAGTAAAAATATAGTGTGGTGAGTGATGAGTGCTGTGAATAATTAAGCAGGGTATGAGGCTAGCGTGACTCTTAAGAAAGGTGCTGTTTTATTTAGGGTGGTTGGGAAGACACCTCCAAGCACCTATCTACTTCGTCATTTGTGTTTGCCCTCTGTTTAAACACCATCAAATGTGCCATTTCACATTCAGTGTATTCATAAAATTTCTCTTTTGAAAGTTTTGATGCTGGATTAAAGAATGAATCACTTCCTAAGAACTTTTCATTGTGATCACATTTAAAGTTTTCTCTCCAGTGTGGGCCTTACTGTTAGGTAAGTGATAACCTAAAGGCCTTGTAGAATTTATTACACTTGGAGTCCCTCTCCATTTTGAACTCCTTTGATGGATTACTAAAACTTTAACTCTGTTAAAGGAATTTTCATAATCCTTAAATTTGCATGGTTCTCTTCCAGGATGAATTTTTCCCTGTTGACTAGGCTTTGAGACTTGGTTAAAGGCTTGTCTGCTTTGTTGCATTTGTAGGGTTTCTGACTACTGTGAATTGCTTGATGCTGATTAAAGTGCGCATCATGACAGAAGGCTTTCTCTCATTTCTTCGTGTTCAGTAGGGTGAGGTGAGAGTCATGGCTAAAACCCCACAGTAAAATTTCTCTTCTTGCCTTGTGAAGGCAAGCAAGTTCCAACTGTAAGCTCCACTGGAAATTCTGTAATATAAGGGGGTATGGTCTCTACAGGCTTTCTCAGATTCTTTTTAATGCCATTTTTAAAAAACTCACAGCTGGTTGATAGGCTAGTTGTAGATCACTTGTCACTTTTTTTTCTCCACCTTCCAGTACTCCTTTTCTGGCTCCCATAAGGATATCCCTTCTGCACAGAGTACAGGATTCTGTAGTTCTCTAGCGTCGCTTTCTTGTTTTCTTTTTTTTTTTTTTTAACACAGTACGAGCTGTCATGTTGTGAAAGTATTACATTAACATGCGTCTAACGCATCCACAGTCAAAGTGCGCATCACACATTTGTGCTGCTGTCCTGTACTGTTGTTTGTTTGTTTTCCTACTTCTAGTGAAAATTTCCAAGTAAAGTGTTTTGGAGCATAATTTTTTTTTAAAAATAAATCCATAATCCCATATTTGGTTTTTGTTCTTTGTTTTCTTTTATATCTGGGTATTGTGCTAGAATGAAAACTTTCATCATCTTAATTTAGTGTTTATAACCAAGCACAACCTTATGGGGCCTTTCTGAGACAAATTGCCACCTCCGCCCACTGTGTCCTCTACCTGCCTCTTCATAGAAGAACTTCAGTTCCCAGGCCTTCCCCAAGTTCAAAATATAAATCTAATTAGAGACGTGAGAAAATGCAGAAACAGTCAAACAGGACAAAATAATGATTTAGCCATTAAACAGTCAAGGACCTTTAGTTCCTCCTCAAGGGTTATAGATAATGTTATAAACCATATCCTTTGAGCTGTTTTGCAAATACTCAAACTCGCACCACATGGAAGAAGGTAAATTGTAGGTGGACCACAAGAACACAGGTTCCAGACTGATATGCACTAGAAGGATGTTGCTGTTGACTGCCATCAGCCAATCAGAAGAATGTCCACAGGCTGATCAGGTACCCTGCAACTCTCTCCCTTTACTCTAACTTTAAAAAACTATCTGAAAGCCATCAGCGAATCTGAGAATCTTTTGAACATTAACGGTGTATGCTTCTTGTTTTGTGTCTGCAATAAATGCTACACTACCCTTCACGATCTGACTGTCAATAGATTGGCTTTAATGCATATAGGCAATGGACTCAAGTTTGGTTTGATAATGTATTGACAGTATTATTCTGATATTCAGATTATCCTGATAACCTTCAGACAGAGTAGTTTAGTGGTTAGAAATATGGGTTCTAGAGCCAGAGGCTTGATTAAACCCCAGTTCTCTTGTTTCCTAGCTTTGTGACACCATATAAATTTAACCATTTTGTGCCTTAGCATTCTGTTGTTTAACACAGGAATAATAATCATACCTATTTCACAGGTTGGAAGGAAAAAAACGAGTTAATATTTGAAATGCTTATTCAATAAAGCAGAAGTAGATGATTTTCTGGAACTCTCTTGCTTTTTCGATGATGTAACGGATGTTGACAATTTGATCTCTGGTTCCTTTGACTTTTCTGAATCCAGCTTGAACATGTGGAAGTTCATGATTCATGTACTGTTGAAACCTGGCTTGGAGAATTTTGAGCATTACTTTGCTAGCGTGTGAGATGAATGCAATTGTGCTGTAGTTTGAACATTCTTTGGCATTTCCTTTCTTGGGATTGGAATGAAAACTGACCTTTTCCAGTCCTGTGGCCGCTGCTGAGTTTTCCAAATTTGCTGGCATATTGAGTGCAGCACTTTGACAGCATCATCTTTCAGGATTTGAAATAGCTCAACTGGAATTCCATCACCTCCATTAGCTTTGTTCCTGATGATGCTTTCTAAGGCCCACTTGACTTCGCATTCCAGGATGTCTGGCTCTAGGTGAGTGATCACATCATTGTGGTTATCTGGGTCTTGGAGATCTTTTTTGTATCGTTCTTCTGTGTAATCATGCCACCTCTTAATATCTTCTGCTTCTGTTAGGTCCATACCATTTCTGTCCTTTATTGTGCCCATCTTTGCATGAAATGTTCCCTTGGTATCTCTTAATTTTCTTGAAGAGATCTCTAATCTTGTCCATTCTATTGTTTTCTTTTATTTCTTTGCATTGATCACTGAGGAAGGCTTATCTCTCCATGCTAATTCTTTGGAACTCTGCATTCAAATAGGTATATCTTTCGTTTTCTCCTTTGCCTTTAGCTTCTCTTTCCTCAGCTGTTTGTAGGGCCTCCTCAGACAACCATTTTGCCTTTTTGGATTTCTTTTTCATGGGGATGGTCTTGATCACTGCCTCCTTTCAGTGTAATGGACATTTGTCCAAGTTCTTCAGGCACTCTGTCAGGTCTAAGCCCTTGAATCTATTTGTCACTTCCACTGTATAACCTGAAGGGATTTGATTTAGGTCATAAATGGATGATCTAGTGGTTTTACTTACTTTCTTCAATTTAAGTCTGAATTTGGCAATAAGGAGTTCATGATCTGAGCCACAGTCAGCTCCTGGTCTTGTTTTTGCTGACTGTATAGATCTTCTCCATCTTGGTTGCAAAGAATATAATCAATCAGATTCCAGTATTAACCATCTGGTGGTGTCCATGTGTAGAGTCTTCTCTTGTGTTGTTTGGAAGAGGGAGTTTGCTATGACCAGTGCGTTCTCTTGGCAAAACTCTGTTAACCTTTGACCTGCCTCATTTTGTTTTCAAAGGCCAAATTTGCTGGTTACTCCAGGTATCTCTTGACTTTCTACTTTTGCATTCCAGTCCCCTATAATGAAAAGAACATCTTTTTTGGGTATTAGTTCTAGAAGGTTATGTAGATCTTCATAAAACTGTTAACTTCAGCTTCTTCGGCATTACCTGTTAGGGCAGAGACTTAGATTACTGTGATATTGAATGGTGTGCCTTGGAAACAAACAGAGATCATTCTGTCATTTTTTTAGACTACATCCAAGAATTGCATTTTGGACTCTTTTAATGATTATCTGGTCTACTCCATTTCTTCTAAGGGATTCTTGCCCACAGTAGTAAATAAAATGATCATTTGAGTTAAATTCACCCAGTACAGTCCATTTTAGTTCACTGATTCCTAAAATGTCAATCAATGTTCACTCTTGCCGTCTCCTATTTGACCGCTTCCAAATTACCTTGATTCACCTTACCTGCCTCCTGAGAAATCTGTTTGCATGCCAAGAAGCAACAGTTAGGATTGGATATGTAACAACAGACTGGTTCCAAATCAGGAAAGGAGTATGTCAAGGCTGTATATTATCACCCTGCTTATTTAACTTACATGCAGAATACATCATGCGAAACGCCAGGCTGGATGAAGCACAAGCTGGAATCAAAATTGCCGGGAGAAATATTAATAACCTCAGATAGGCATAGAGATGGGAATACCAGACCACCTGACCTGCCTCTTGAGAAATCTGTATGCAGGTCAGGAAGCAACAGTTAGAACTGGACATGGAACAACAGACTGGTTCCAAATAGGAAAAGGAGTCCGTCAAAGCTGTCACCCTGCTTATTTAATTTATATGCAGAGTACATCATGAGAAATGCTGGGCTGGAAGAAGCACAAGCTGGAATCAAGATTGCCGGGAGAAATATTGATAACCTCAGATATGCAGATGACACCACTCTTATGGCAGAAAGTGAAGAGGAACTAAAAAGCCTTTTGTTGAAAGTGAAAGAGGGGAGTGAAAAAGTTGGCTTAAAGCTCAACATTCAGAAAACAAAGATCATGGCATCTGGTCCTCTCACTTCATGGGAAATAGATGGGGAAACAGTGGAAACAGCATCAAACTTTATTTTGGGGGGGCTCCAAAATCACTGCAGATGGTGATTGCAGCCATGAAATTAAAAGACACTTACTCCTTGGAAGAAAAGTTATGGCCAACCTAGATAGCATATTGAAAAGCAGAGACATTACTTTGCCAACAAAGACTCATCTAGTCAAGGCTATGGTTTTTCCTGTGGTCATGTATGGATGTGAGTTTTGGACTTTGAAGAAGGCTGAGTGCCAAAAAATTGATGCTTTTGAACTGTGGTGTTGGAGAAGACTCTTGAGAGTCCCTCGGACTACAAGGAGATCCAACTAGTCCATTCTGAAGGAGATCAGCCCTGGATTTCTTTGGAAGGACTGATGCTAAAGCTGAAACTCCAGTACTTTGGCCACCTCATGGGAAAAGTTGACTCATTGGAAAAGACTCTGATGCTGGGAGGGATTGCCAGCAGGAGGAGAAGGGGATGACAGAGGGTGAAATGGCTGGATGGTATCACTGACTCAATGGACGTGAGTCTGAGTGAACTCTGGGAGTTGGTGATGGACAGGGTGGCCTGGCGTGCTTCAATTCATGGGGTCACAAAGAGTCGGACACGACTGAGTGACTGAACTGAACTGAACTGATATTTACCTCATCATATCCCCCTGCCCACTTTCCCTTGCATTCTAGTTCTAAGTATATCAAATACTTGTAGATCAATCAAATGTTCTCACATCTCAGGACATGCTTTAAACGTATTTCTTGTGCTCAAAACACTCTCCCATCCCCACCCTCAATACATACCTCAGTTCTGCACACCTGTCCATGTATGCACAACATACTCCCAGCTTGTTTGTTACTCCCTGCTCCTCTGATCTGGAATCTCTCACCCGCCCCCTCACCATTGCCATCCCTCTCTTAAGTTTGGATTAGGTCATCTCTATATGTGCTCCTGCATTATCCAATTATAGTAGTTAACACACTATATTGCCATTATATATTTACTTTACTTTTATCCTCAACCAACATAAAGCCCATGGAAGGCCAGAAATATTATTATTATTATGTTTATCATTCAACCCCTAGTTCTAAGCCCAGTGTCTAGTGGTGCATGCAAGTTTTTCCATAATTTATTGAAATGATTTGGTTTGACTGGGATCTCATCTCTCTGAAAGTGCTTACTATCCAGGTGTATTCCTCACAGAATCTCCCAGAAACATAAAGCAATAAGGAGCTTAAACCTAGAGCTACCTCTTTTTAGTAAGGGCTCTTAAAAAATTATTAGAATCATGTGTGTACCATAAAATTCATTTCATCACTGACCTACAAGATTGTTTTATAAACCTCTGGCTAGACTGATTTTATGTGGTTTAATAAAAATTTGATCTCTGTTGTTTAAGAGGATATAATTAAACACACACACACACATTAGTGTTCTTTTGCTGCATAACAAATTACCACAAGCCTCCACCAGTAAAACATGAGTTTATTATCTCACAGTTTCCAGGGGCAAGGTGTCCAATGTACTTTAGCTGAGCCGTCTGTTGAGGGTCTCAAAGGTTGAATAAGATCAAAGTATCAACTGAACTGAGTTCTCCACAGAAGGTTCAGGGGAAAAATTCTCTCCCAAGCTCATTCTGGTTGCTGGCAGAATTCAGGTCTTGTGGTTGTGGGGTTAATGTCTCCATTCTTTCATTGGGGCTGCTGACCAGGAGTCAGTCTTGCTCACATTCTTCAGCTTTTGGCTCCCTCCATCTTTAAGCTGGCCATTACATATTGTATTCCTATCATTCTTTGAATCTCTGACTTCTGCTTCTCCAACCAGAGAAAAACTCTCTTGAGTTAAAGCATTGGTGTGATTAGCATCGTTCTTAAAGTCCAAATTTCTAAGAACAATCTGTTCATGGTAATTTAGGCTTTCTCAAAGAAAATTTAAGTTTTCTCTATAGGGCTTCTCACTTCTTTTTGAGTTTTCACCAGCTGAATCTTTAATATCCATATTTCTGCAAATAGCCTGTTCAAGGCAATTTGAGTTTCTTTTATCATACTCCCCAAAATTCTTTTAACCTCCAGCACTGCCTAATTCCAAAGCTACTTCCACATGTTAGGTATTTGTTACTGTGGGGACAGGACCCCACTTCTCAATACCAAAATCTGCATTAGTCTTCTATTATTGCATAACAACTTATCACAAACTTAGCAACTGTAAACAACCCATACTTATTACAGATATATCTTGTTTTATTGTGCTTCATTTCACTTCACTGCATTTCACAGATAGTGTGTTTTTTACAAAATGAAGATTTGTAGCAACTATGCTTCAAGAGATTCTATTTGCACCATTTTTCCAACAGCATTATTTTGTAGTTAAGATAGGTAAGTCAGTAAGAGAAAGATAAACATTGTACACTAACGATATATATGGAATCTAGAAAAATGGTACTGATGAATTTATTTGCAAGTCAGCAATGGAGAAACAGACATAGAGAACAGACTTATGAACATGAGGAGAGGGTGAGATGTATGGAGAGAGCAACATGGAAACTTACATTACCATATGTAAAATAGAGAGCCAGTGGGAATTTGCTCTATGGCTCAGGGAACTCAAACAGGGGCTCTGTATCAACCTAGAGGGTGGAATGGGGAGGGAGATGTGAAGGAGTGTCAAGAGGGAGAGGACATATGTACACCTATGGATGGGGAAACGGTGGAAACAGTGTCAGACTTTATTTTGGGGGGCTCCAAAATCACTGCACATGGTGACTGCAGCCATGAAATTAAAAGACGCTTACTCCTTGGAAGAAAAGTTATGACCAACCTCAATAGCATATTCAAAAGCAGAGACATTACTTTGCTGACAAAGTTCCGTCTAGTCAAGGCTATGGTTTTTCCTGTGGTCATGTATGGATGTGAGAGTTGGACTGTGAAGAAGGCTGAGCTTTTGAAGAATGGATGCTTTTGAACTGTGTTGTTGGAGAAGACTCTTGAGAGTCCCTCGGACTGCAAGGAGATCCAACCAGTCCATTCTGAAGGAGATCAGCCCTAGGATTTCTTTGAAAGGAATGATGCTTAAAGTGAAGAGGAACTAAAAAGCCTCTTGATTACAGTAAAAGTGGAGAGTGAAAAAGTTGGCTTAAAGCTCAACATTCAGAAAACAAAGATCATGACATCCGGTTCCATCACTTCATGGGAAATGGATGGAGAAACAGTGGAAACAGTGTCAGACTTTATTTTGGGGGGCTCCAAAATCACTGCAGATGGTGACTGTAGCCATGAAATTAAAAGACGCTTACTCCTTGGAAGAAAAGTTATGACCAACCTCAATAGCATATTCAAAAGCAGAGACATTACTTTGCTGACAAAGTTCCGTCTAGTCAAGGCTATGGTTTTTCCTGTGGTCATGTATGGATGTGAGAGTTGGACTGTGAAGAAGGCTGAGCTTTTGAAGAATGGATGCTTTTGAACTGTGTTGTTGGAGAAGACTCTTGAGAGTCCCTCGGACTGCAAGGAGATCCAACCAGTCCATTCTGAAGGAGATCAGCCCTAGGATTTCTTTGAAAGGAATGATGCTAAAGCTGAAACTCCAGTACTTTGGCCACCTCATGCGAAGAGTTGACTCATTGGAAAAGACTCTGATGCTGGGAGTGATTGGGGGCAGGAGGAGAAGAGGATGACCGAGGATGAGATGGCTGAATGGCATCACGGACTCAATGGACATGAGTCTGAGTGAACTCCGAGAGATGGTGATAAACAAGGAGGCCTGGCGTGCTGTGATTCATGGGGTCGCAAAGAGTCGGACACGACTGAGCAACTGAATTGAACTGAACTGAACTGATGGCTGCTTCATGTTGATGTTTGACAGAAAACAACAAAATTCTGTAAAACAATTATCCTTCAGTTAAAAAATACACAATTTTTTTTAAGATTTGTACATTGCTTTTTAGACATGTTACCCCACACTCAGTGGACCACAGTATAGTATAAACATAACTTTTTATATGCACTGGGAAACAAATCTGTGTGACTTGCTTTGTTGCAATATCTACTTTACTGCAGTTGTCTGTAACCAAATATGTAATATCTCCAAGGAAAGCTTGTATCTGACTTTTTTTTTTTTTAGTCAGGAGTCAGGTATATCTTAGGCTAAGTCCTCTGCTTGAGATCTCAAAGCTGAAATCAAGGCACTGACCAAGCTGGAGGCTCTGAATAAGAGTTTCCTTCCAAGTTCATTCAGGTAGCTGGTAGAATTCAGTTCTTTCTGATTATAGGGCTGAAATCTCCACTGACTTCTGACTGCTGGCTGGGACTCACTCGCAATTCTGAGTTTAGTTCAGTTCAGTTGCTTAGCCGTGTCCAACTCTTTGCAACCCCATGGACTGCAGCACACTAGGCTTCCCTGTCCATCACCAATTTCCAGAACTTGCTCAAACTCATGTCCATTGCATCGGTGATGCCATCCAACCATATCCTCTGTCATCCCCTTCTCCTCCTGCTTTCAATCTTTCCCAGCATCAGGGTCTTTTCCAATGAGTCGATTCTTTGCATCAGATGCCAAGGTATTGGAGTTTCAGCTTCAGCATCAGTCCTTCCAATTAATATTCAGGACTGATTTCCTTTAGGATTAGCTGGTTGGATCTCCTTGCAATCCAAAGGACATGCAAGAGTCTTCTCCACTATCACAGTTCTAAAGCATCAGTTCTTTGATAGGTCACTCCCATTCTTTAGCTTGCAGCTCCTTCCATCTTCAAGCCAGCAATGCTATGTTGGATTCTTCCCATGCTTTGAATCTCTGCCTTCTGCCTTTCCAACTAGCCAGAGGAAAAATTGCTTTCAAACAGTTAAAATGATTAGGTTAGGTCCACCTGAATAATCTCTTTATCTTAAGGTCAACTGATTAATAACTTAAGTACCTCTGTAAAAACTTTTTTTTGCCACATTACATAACCTAACAGTAGGCATACACTTGGAGAGTGGCAATCATGGAGGCATCTTAGAATTCTGCCTTTTACACATCCTCACACTGAAAATAATTGAGAATTGTATTCATAGTGGCAACTCCAAGCTTTCATTTCTTTTCACTTTTTCATTTTATGCAGTAAAAAGAAAAAAGAAATTATGACTTGACAGTCATGAAAATTATAGAATTATACTATTATTGATTTAGTTCAAATCACTATAACTTTCTAGAATCTTGGAGCTATCTATTTACCCATTTGCAATTACTACAACTGCATGAATTACTGATTAAAAAAAGATAGAATGGTCAATTTTTAGAAAACTGCTTTTGTTACATGGTAGGTCTTTCTGCAAACACACACATGCAGGCATGTATAAATATTTCTGATAAAACAGATTGGTTGTTAATAACAAGCTTTTAGAATAGGTGGTTTAAAATAAAAGTATGCCTAACAATTTTATTAGTTCTTTAGCTACTTTAAAAAGTTATTTAATTATTTTTATTTTTGGCTGCACTGGGTCTTCATTGCTGCGGTTGGACCTTCTCTAGCTGTGGTGCGTGGACTTCTTATTGTGGTGGCTTCTGTTGTTGCAGAGCATGGGCTCTAGGCAGCCGGAGTTTCAGTAGTTGTGACTCTTGGGCTCCAGAGAGTGGGTTTAGTAGTCATGGTGCCTGGGATTAGTTCTTCCGTGTCTTGTGGAATCTTCCTGGATCAGAAATTGAACCTGTGTCCCCTGCATTGGCAGGTGGATTCTTAACCACTGGTCCACCAGGAAAGTCCTACTTTACCTACTTTCACAGCAGAAGTAACAAATGCTGACATCCAATTAGTTATAACCAACCAGCTGCTCTCAACTGAAACAGCAGAGCAAGGTTGCATAATGCAGTTGGCTTTCAGTTTCTCTACTTAGGCACCAAATGTTTATGAACTCCCACTACATGCCAAGCACTTGGGTACAGAAATACAGATGGTATCACCATGAACCCAATGAAGAACTCAAAATTTCTCATTTTCCCCAGCAGGCAAGTTTCTTATTTCACTTAAACATGTATACTTTAAATATTAGTTGTCAGATTCTGGAGGGCATTTGAGAGATCCTAAAAATCTTTTCATAATTAAACAAAAATACACCTACATTATAATCAGGGTTTATTCCCTGCTTCTTAAGAAACTGATGCTTTAAAAAAAAATAACTTGGAAAATTGTAAGCTTTCTTTAATTATGACCCTTGATCAAACATTTTCTTGACTATTTTGACAGCTAAGAATCAGGCAAAAGTCCAAGGTCACATTCTTTGGGATCACATACCTTTAAGGTCATATCTCTTTGTCAACATCATCTGTTCTTTGGAAAGATATAGTAGTTGGCCCCAAATAACACTTACTTTGAAAAGATTTTCTTGGCTTAACCTTAGCCTAACCCAGCCAATCCACTGAATCAACCCAGCAGCAACCCTGGCAGACACTGGCAAAGTGGAACACCAGGTTCCTCATGAACTGTTTCCACTTCAGCATACAGTGTTTTATACCCATAAAATACAAAGATAATTAGTCATTTAGGCCTACCCGTTGAGGACATTTTAATGCAACCTGGCATTGAATATAATGTTAAAATGCTTGGCTAAATGCTGCTAGTCTTCACCTGCTTACAATTCCTCATCCTGAACTGAAGTTCTTCTGATCAGAAATGGAGCAAGTGGGAGTGGACTACAAAGAGAAACTCAAAAGAGTTCAGTGAGTCCTGGAGCTTAGAGGAGGGAAGAAGGGAGAATGGAGTCTGGCAGATGGGATTTCTTTCACTATTCCTCTTTTCTATTCTCCTGCTCCATCTTTCTTTCATCCCTTTCCTCATCTGAGAGATCTTCCTTACCACCACTAATTCTCAAACACTACCCAAACATCCCCAGCTTCTTATCCTTCTACTAACACTGGTCCTACAGGTGCTAACATAGCCATGCTGTGTTTCCAATGGTAAAAATTAAAAGCTACAGCCTTCCATAATAAGGTGAACTATTATTCACCTGTTCATCCATTCATTCAAGGGACATTTACCAAGTGCCTTCAAGGTGTCAGGCCCAGGGCTAGGTCTGGGGATAAGAAGGGGAACCAGGACTGATCTCTACCTTCAAGGAACTGGAAGAAACAGTCATGTACACAAGGATCTATAATACGTTGCTTTAAGTTTTTATGAAAGAGCATAGAGGAAGAGTGGGCTCATCCTAAATTGATGCATCAAGGGAGGCCAAATTTTAACACTCTTCCCCCCAATAAAACCATAATACTAAAACAAACCGGTCCCACTCAATTAGGTATAGGATAATAAGAATTTTCCAAGGATGTCTGGGTACTGGGTTGAATTTGGAGCAGAACTGCTTTCCAGGGAGCAGTTACAGGTGAAATAAGCATATTTCTTGAAAAAGGTTTGCGCTTCCCTGGTGACTCAGAGGTTAAAGCGTCTGCCTGCAATGCAGGAGACCTGGGTTTGATCCCTGGGTCGGGAAGATCCCCTGGAGAAGGAAACGGCAACCCGCTCCAGTATTCTTGCCTGGAGAATCCCATGGACCGAGAAGCCTGGTGGGCCACAGTCCATGGGGTCGCAAAGAGTCAGACCCTACTGAGCGACTTCACACACTCACACACACCAGGAAAAAGGATGGTCAAATTTGTGAAAAGATTTTTTGCAGGAAGATTCAGCATACATTACTCATCTATTTATCTTGATAACTTTTTTTCTCAGAGAGAAGAAAGAAGTATGATTTAAATGTAAGTTCACAAATATGGGAGGCAGGATATATATCAATACATTTTTTTAAAAGAGCTTATCTTAGCTAAGAACAATGAGGTGCAGCTTGGTTGCAAATCAGTAAGTAGAACCATAGAGACAGAATTGGTTAGACTTAAAGTCACCCTCTTCCCCATCCTCCTTATAAAAACATTTGAAATAACTTGAATTCCCTTGCAATGTTTAAAGACTATTCTTTGTAATATCAAGTGTCCTTTCCATGGAAACATCTCCCCATTCAACCTTTTATTCATTGCTAAGAACCAAATACACATATGTGCTACTTAATTCTAGCCCCGAAGGTCATGATGTTGAAAGATCACTTTTGACATTGCAAATTTCAATCTATAATAAAAATATTTTCTTTTAAAATGGGCTGGAAATAGCACATATCCCACAGAGGGTTTGGCAACCCAGACTACCTGGGGCATACAGGGATGAGTTAAGAGGAAATGTCAAAGTTTCCTTTGGAGGCTGGCCTCTCTTCATTTTTCTTTCAGACATTCCTTGTTCATTGATGAAATATTTACAAAAGTTCTGTCCGTGCCAGCCACTGTACATGGTACTAGAAGCATAGAGATTAATCACCAGTTCAGCTCAGCCCCTGTAATATATGTTCCTCATGTAAGGCTGAGGACAGTAAGGTATATAATCATAACACAGTGTGAGAAAGATAAAAATCCAAACGGGTGCCAAGCCCCATGGATATAAAGGAAGTATGCCACATTAAGGCTAAAGGGGTCAAGGAAGGCTTCTCAGAGGAGGGGATATCAGAGTTGAATCTTGAAGGTGGTAAAGGATTTTCCCAGGTGAAAGGACAGAAAAGAGGAGTATGCGTAAAGGTCTGAAAACAGGTCACAAAGTGCTGGGGGGTGAAAAAAAGAATAACTTGGAATAGCTCCTTTCTTTTCCACCATCTTCTCATTACTAATGATGATGGTGATGACTTTAACTTTCTGATAACTCAGTTCGGGCTGCTGTGAACTCATCAACCCCACTGGGAGATTCACCAGCCACCACAGAATTACCCCTGTGTGTGAAATAACCCTTTTATACAGGCTTCTCTGTTCTTGACATTTTCTTCTCTGATGGATCTGTGGATGGATCCAGCACTAGAAAGGACCCCCTGATCCTGGTGTTGCCCTTAGAGAAGTCAAAAGGTACAGTATCCAAGAGGTTATCTAACTGCTGTATACCCCTCCCAGGTTCTCAGCAAAGGCCAGTAAGGAAGAACCTAGAACCTGTTTCTTCCCTTGAGAAGTTTGCATGGCAATAACAGAAACATAAGGCAGCACTTTAAGCCCCACCAACCACAGCAAATCACATAACCAAGCCCAAGCTCAGGAGTTTAGAAGTACCTTCTGACCAGCTGAGGCCAAAGCAAATCATCAAAAATCAGACCCAACATCAGATGAGTTGGGAAAGAGAGCTCTTCTCATGAGGTTATGGGGAGAGAGTAGATATTTTGAACAGTAAAATAATTCACAATGCTTCTTTTTAGAGGTCATCAGAAATTGCACCTCATCTTGGGCTACACAGATTTAGCCCAAAAAATTATAGCACTTGCTCTTTAATCAAATGTTGGATAAATCTTTGAAGTCAATAAAACAATAACTAATGGAGGGCTATTATATATTTATGTTTATTCTCTGAAAGTAATAGTCCTATCTTTAAAGAACAAACAATTTGAAGGGAGAATAATCAGGAAATAAATGTATTTATTTAAATTGAGCACTCTCTTCATTTTTTTTCTGGAAGTGGTTGCCTATTTTTTATAAAATGTTTATATTAAGCTATCTGGTCATAATGTTGCAGGATGAGGACCCCTTCCAGGGCCTGAAACTGGGCGCTTGTCTCAGGGAGAACTGCTCTGCCACGTGGCTGAAGTCTTGGTTTTATGGTGATGGGATTAGTTTCTGGATGGTCTTTACCCAATCATTCTGACTCAGACTCCTTCCTGGTGGTGCACACCTTGTTCAGCCAAGATGGATGCCAGTGAGAAAGATTCTGGGAGATGGTCAGACATGGTGTCTCCTTTTGACCTATTCTGAACTCTTCCAGTTGGTGGTGGCTTATTAGTTCCATGTTCCTTACCAGGACCTCCTATAATAAAACAGTTCATGCAAATGGTTTCTATGGTGCCTGGCCAGGATGGGCAGTTTCAGTCAGTGTGCTTCCCCTAGCAATTAGACATATGTATTTTTAAAAATCATTAACTAAGATATTTGTTTACTGGAAATGTTATTATTCATTAGCTTTTCTAGGGGATAAAAATGTTTTAATGCTTTAAACAACTTTCTGACATATAATTCACAACCAGAAAACTCACTTCCCCCTAAATTTGCCCATATTAAATGTACAATTCAATGATTTTCCATAAATGTAAATTCACAGAGCCATCACCACATTCCTATTTTAGAATATTTCCATCACTCCCCAAAGAATCCTCATGCCTATTTGCAGCCAAAACACTTTCTTACTTCCAGCCCTAGGCAACTGCTAATCCGTTTACTCTGTCTACAGATTTGCTTTTCTGAATGCTTCATACAAACAGTATCTTATTAAAAGAGATCTTTTGTGCTAGCTCTTTTCACTTAGCATGTTTTTGAGGTTCATCCGTATTGTGATAGATGTCAGTAGTTCATATCTTTTATTGGTGAATAATATTCCATTATATGGACTTTTAGGGTGTACCACAATTTATCTGTTATAAATATTCTTTTCTTAAATTCTGTTTTACCTGACATTATAGCTGCTACATCTTTTTAAGTTTACTGCCTGCATCACACTCACATAAATGCATATATATTTTTTAAATAAATTACTTGTGATATTTTTGGCTTATAGAAAATTACTTAGATAGTACAGAGTTTCCCTATAACTCACATCCACTTTCCACTATTATTAACATCCTACATTAGTAAGGTACATTTTTTAAAATTAATAAACTGATATTGATACATTATTATTAATTAAAGTCCATTATTTAACCAAATTTCCTCAGTTTTTCTCCTATTTCCTTCTTATGATTCAGTATCCTATCCAGGATGCCACATTATATTTAGTCATCGTATTTACTTAAGCTGCTCTTTGCCTGGGACAGTTTCTTAGATTTGCCTTGTTTGTGATAACCTTGACATTATTTGAAGAGTTTTGGTCAAGTATTTTGCATAATATCCTTCTATTGGGATTTGACTTATGTTTTTCTTACAATTAGACTACAGTTATGGGTTTTGCAGAGGAAAATCACAAAGGTAAAGTACAGTTTTCATATTCTATCAGATACATACTATCAACATGACTTATTAAAGTGGATGTTGACCTTGATCAGCTGATCAAGGCAATGTTTGTCAGCTACCTCCACTATACAGGTACTCTTTTCTTTCCTTTCTATATGGTAATCTTTGAAAGGAAGTCACACATTCACTATACACTGGCCAAACCTAATGAGTGGGGAATTACATTCCACCTTTTTGAGGGAAGTGTATCTACATAAATTATTTAGAATTCCTCTACACAGGAAATTTGTCTCTTCTTTCCCCATTTATTATTTATTTAATCATGTATTCATGTAATTATGGACTCATGGATACTTGTTTTATAATTTGGCTTATGAGGCAATAGCACTTTATTCATTTTACTCCTCAAACTGTTCCATATGTGGTCACTGGGAGCAGCTTTCATTTGCTTCCTGTGCCTCAGACATATCCCCAACATTGTAGGTGTATGTTGGTTGGTTGTTTAGTTTTTTCAACTCTTTCTTACTTTCTGGTGCTGCAAGGTGCTCCAGGCTCATTTTGTGTGTTTCCTGTCCCAGTTCTAGAATCAGCCAGTTCTCCAAGGAGCCTACTTCCTTTGATTGAAGAATGGTTTCAAAAACCAAGATCTGGGCATTAGGTGTACTCACTTCTGCTGCTGCTAAGTCGCTTCAGTCATGTCCGACTCTGTGTGACCCTATAGATGGCAGCCCACCAGGCTCCCCCGTCCCTGGGATTCTCCAGGCAAGAACACTGGAGTGGCTTGCCATTTCCTTCTCCAATGCATGGAAGTGAAAAGTAAAAGGGAAGTTGCTCAGTCATGTCCGAATCTTAGCTACCCCACGGACTGCAGCCTACCAGGCTCCTCCGTCCATGATCTACTGGAGTGCTATTGCTTCTGGCATGCTCAGCTGCCAGAGCAAGGAAATATATGTGTATACACTAACTTGTGAATATACACATTCCCATATGTAACCATCTGTATTGATATTAAACTAAACATGAACTCATACTGACATCTCTAACTCATTGTGCTGTCACTTCAGTCATGTCCAACTCTTTGCAAACCTATGGACTGTAGCTAGGCCCCTCTGTCCATGGGAATTCTCCAGACAAGAATACTGGAGTGGGTTGCCATGCCCTCCTTCAGAGGATCTTCCTGATCCAGGGACCAAACCCCTGTCTCTTATATCTCCTTCATTAACAGTCATGTTCTTTACCACTAGCGCCACCTGGGAAGACATTACCACTTGATTAATTCTAACCTTTCTCTTTTGCATATCTATAAATTTTCAGTGCATCAGCGAGACTTCTTCTGACATCATCTAACATCTGATTCCCATCATCTGACATCAATTTATTTAACTGTTCAGTCCCAGAATAGCAGTATAGAACTGTTAAGCGGTATGCTGAAGGGTAATCAAGTAGTGACGGTGCTTGTGCACAGTTTCTTTAGTCATTAGTTTTGCAGACACTATTCATCTCCAAAGTTACATCAGTTAGTACCTGTTACCTGCACCCCCTTCAGGGGTATGCATTTCTAATACATACAGTGTGATTGTGTCTTTCCATGTAGCAGTCAGTCCTGAGACACCACCAATCTCCTAAATGATTTGCTTACATTTTTGTAGTTAAAGTCCACTCCTTTTGCTTTAAAGGGTTTTTTTTGTTTGTTTGTTTAATGCTTTATTCCATTTCACAGTACTGTATTGGTTCTGCCATATATTGACATGAATCAACCACAGGTGTAGACGATCTCCCCATGCTTTAAAGTTTTGACAAACATACAGTGTCACATATCCACAATTATATTATCATACAGAATCCTTTCAACATGCTTTAAAAATCCCCATGCTTCACCAACTGACCTCCCTGCAACCCCACCACAACCTCCTGCCAAACCTTTAAAATTAATTTTTTTACTGTCACTATAGTCTTACCTTTTCCAGATTGTCATATAATTTGAATCATAGAATATATAGCATTTCTAACTTATCAATAGGCATTTAAATTTCATCATGTCTTTTTTATAACTTCATATCCTTTTATCACTGAATAAACATCCTATTCTATGGATGTAAGAGTCTGTTTCTTCACCTCTTGAAAGACTTTTAGGTTTCTTCTAGATTTGGATTATTATAAATAAAGCTACTATAAATATTCATGTATAGATTCAAGGGATTAGATATGATAGAGTGCCTGAAGAACTATGGACAGAGGTTTGTGACATCGTATAGGAGGCAGGGATCAAGACCATCCCCAAGGAAAAGAAATGCAAAAAGGCAAAATGGTTATCTGAGGTGGCCTTTCAAATAGCTGTGAATAGAAGAGAAGTGAAAGGCAAAGGAGAAAAGGAAAGATATACCCATTTGTATGCAGAGTTCCAAAGAATAGCAAAGAGAGATAAGAAAGCCTCCCTCAGAGATCAATGCAAAGAAATAGAGGAAAATAACAGAATGGGAAAGATCAGAGATCTCTCTGAGAAAATTAGAAATACCAAGGGAACATTTCATGCAAAGATGGGCACAATAAAGGACAAAAATGGTATGGACCTAACAGAAGCAGAAGATATTAAGAAGAGGTGGCAAGAATACACAGAAGAACTATACAAAAAAGATCTTCATCACCCAGGATAATCACAATGATGTGGTCACTCACCTAGAGGCAGACATCCTGGAATGTGAAGTCAAGTGGGCCTTAGAAAGCATCAATGCGAAAAAAGCTAGTTGGAGGTAATGGAATACCAGTTCAGCTATTTCAAATCCTAAAGGATGATGCTGTGAAAGTGCTTTACTCAGTATGCCAGCAAATTTGGAAAACTCAGCAGTGGCCACAGGACTGGAAAAGGTCAGGTTTGGGTTTCATTCTAATCTCAAAGAAAGGCAATGCCAAAGAATTCTCAAGCTACTGCACAATTGCGCTCATCTCACACACTAATAAAGTAATGCTCAAAATTCTCCAAGCCAGGCTTCAACAGTATGTGAATCATGAGCTTCCAGATGTTCAAGATGGATTTAGAAAAGGCAGAGAAACCAGAGATCAAATTGCCAACATCTGCTGGATCATCAAAAAAGCAAGAAAGTTCCAGAAAAGACATCTACTTCTGCTTTATTGACTATGGCAAAGCCTTTGGCTGTGTGGATCGCAACAAACTGTGGAAAATTCTTCAAGAGATGGGAATACCAGTCCACCTGACCTGCCTCCTGAGAAATCTGTATGCAGGTCATGAAGCAACAGTTAGAACTGGACACAGGACAACAGACTGGTTCCAAATCAGGAAAAGAGTGCATCAAGTCTGTATATTGTCACCGTGATTATTTACCTTATATGCAGAGTACATCATGAGAAATGCCGGGCCGGAAGAAGCACAAGCTGGAATCAAGATTGCCAGGAAAAATATCAATAACCTCAGATACATAGATGACACCACCCTTATGGCAGAAAGCGAGGAAGAACTAAAGAGCCTCTTGATGAAAGTAAAAGAAGAGAGTGAAAAAGTTGGCTTAAAACTCAGCATTCAGGAGACTAAGATCATGGCATCCAGGCCCATCACTTCCTGGCAAATAGATGAGGAAACAGTGGAAACAGTGACAGATATATTTTGAGGGGCTCCAAAATCACTGCAGATGGTGACTGCAGCTATAAAAGTAAAAGACACTTGCTCCTTGGAAGAAAACTTGTGACCAACCTATACAGCATATTAAAAAGCAGAGACATTACTTTGCCAACAAAAGTCTGTCTAGTCAAAGCTGTGGTTTTTCAGTAGTCATGTATGGATGTCAGAGTTAGACTATAAAGAAAGCTGAGTGCCGAAGACTTGATTCTTTTGAACTGTGGTGTTGAAGAAGACTCTTGAGAATCCCTTGGATTGCAGGAAGATCCAATCTATCTTAAAGGAAATCAATCCTGAATATTCATTGGAAAGACTGATGCTAAAGCTGAAACTCTAATACCTTGGCCACCTAATGTAAGTAACTGACTCACTGGAAATGACCCTGATGCTGGGAAAGATTGAAGACAGGAAGAGAAGGGGAGGACAGAGGATGAGATGGTTGAATGGCATCACCAAGTCTATGCACATGAGTTTGAGTAAACTCTAGGATTTGGTGATGGGCAGGGAAGCCTGGCATGCTGCTCTCCATGGGGTCGCAAAGAGTTGGACACAACTGAGTGAACTGAACTGACAGTTTTTATGTGGATGTAATCTTCAGATTAGTTACCTAGGAGCACAGAATACCTGGAATATATGGTAAGATTATGTTTGGTTTCGTAAGAAGTTGCCATGCTGTCTTCCAAAATATGTGAGTCATTTTACATTCCCACCAGCAATGTATGAAAGTTCCTGTTGCATCCTTGCCAGTACTGGTGTTCTCAGTGTTTGGATTTTGACTATTCTAATAACATATTTTTTCTATGCTTTTGCTTTCAACTTATTTGGTAAAATTTTATTTGGATTTATCTACATATCTCATTTTTTGTTCTTCCTTAACTGCCTATATTATATTAAATATTATCTAGTGCACCATTTAAATTCATCTGTATGATGCTATGATGGACTGAATATCTTCCCATGAAGTTCATCTTTTGAACCTCTAATCCTCAGTGTGATTGCATTTGGAGTTGGGGCCTTAATGAGGTAATTAGGCTTAGATAGGGTTATAGGGATGGAGCCTCCTTGATTGAATTTATGTCCTTGGAAGAAGAGGAAAAAAGGTTAGAGCTGTCTCTCTCTGGACATGAAAACACAGGAAGAACAGAAAAAAAGAAGCCAGAAAAAAAGGCTTCATCAGGAACTGAATCTGCCAGCACCTTTATCTTGAACTTCTCATTCTCCAAAACTGTGAGTAAGAAATGTCTGTTGCTTAAGCCGCATAGTCTGATATTTTGTGATGGCACCCTGAGCAGAGTAATGCAAATGCCTTTACTATATATATATTTGTTATTATTGGTCACAGCTTCTTGACAATTTTTTTTTCCCTTTTTTATCTCTCCTCTACTTCTGAAACACTTATGCTGGATTGCTTGATGTTCCTCAGGTCTTGCGACTATTCATTTTTCTTTCTGTAATTTGTAATATTTGATTTATCTTCAGTCTCATTGATTCATTTGACTTCAGCCATCTGAAATCTATTATTGAGTCCCTCTGGGGCTCATTTTAATTATTGTACTTTCAATTCTGGAATTCCTATTTGATTTTTAAATAATCTTTATCTCTTTATTGATAGTCTCTACTTAGTGAGTCATTGTTATACCTCCTTTACTTCTTAAACTATTGTTTCCTTTATTTGAACATATTTACAATAAACGCCTTGAAGCCTTCCTCTGTTAAGTCAATATCTGACACCCTCCTCCTCAGAAATAGTTTCTATTGATTGCTTTTGGAGGGAAGGTAAAAACTTTAAAATCTCTGACTACCCCTAATAATTAAATTGACAAAAGACATATTAACAGGGAAAAGCATAAACATTTGTTTAAGGTTAGTTTTATATGACATAGAAGCCATCATAAGGAAATGAAGACCCAAATAAGTGGCAAAACCTGAATGCCTATATACTGAATTGAATAAAGAATGGCAGTTGTGGAAACATAACTAAAATAAGTAAAGGGCTTCTCTCATAGCTCAGTTGGTAAAAAAAATCTGCTTGCAATGCAAGAGACCCTGATTTGATTCCTGGGTCAGAAAGATTCCCTGGAGAAAGAATAGGCTACTATCCACCCCAGTATTCTTGGGCTTCCCTTGTGGCTCAGCTGGTAAGGAATCTGCCTGCAATGAGGGAGACCTGGGTTTGATCCCTGGGTTGGGAAGACCCCCTGGAGAAGAGAAAGGCTACCCACTCCACTCTTCTGGCCTGGAGAATTCCATGGACTGTATAGTCCATGAAGTTGCAAAGAGTCAGACACAACTGCGTGACTTTTTAAGAAGGAAATGGCAACCAACACCAGTATTCTTGCCTGGAAAATTCCATTGACAGAGGAGTCTGGTGCGCTGTCCATGGGGCTGCAAAGAGTCAGCCACAACTGAGCACATCAGCAACTAAAATAAATGAAGAGACTAAAGGAAGGTAAAAGTTATTTTAACAAGGTCTGTTAGTCCAGCATTTTCCTGGTCTTGATTCCTATTTCTGTGATGAGAATGTTTCTATCCTCCTAGAACAGGGAGGCAGCTCTCACATGGGAGTTTTAACTTCTGCTTTCAAGAAAGAAAGGAGAATCAGAGTGCTTTTCTTGTACCCACTGTTTAAGTGCCTTTACCTCAAAATTATCACTATATCAAGGCAATTTATTTTAGGTAGCATGTCTTCAACCCATTCATCTCCCCAGTTTGAAAACGCCTTCAGAATTTCACATGTAATAACCTGAGTTGGAGGCTGAAGAGAGAAGAAACAGG
Source organism: Madoqua kirkii (assembly GCA_006408675.1). NCBI lineage: Eukaryota > Metazoa > Chordata > Mammalia > Artiodactyla > Bovidae > Madoqua > Madoqua kirkii. Next base: position 39,937 of record SJYC01090134.1, on the reverse strand, counting down.
TTACTAGCTGATTGGTAAAAGACCTTCAAAGGAAAAGAAGAATAGATAAAACAAGAATAAATGTGCAGAAAAGAAAAAAAAAATCTAAGAACGTTTCCCCCAAATCCCTTTAAACCAGTCTCCCATACCTGGAAATCAGTCTGTCCAATTTAAAAAATTTGTAGAGCCTCATTTATCTTATGGAGAGTGTTTATTTTGTTCTTTAAAAGGACAATAATATAAATTAGACATTTCTTGTACCAAGTGATTTACATATAATAGAAACATCATTATTCCACTGAAGATTACACAAGCTCCTCTTTGTTTTGTTGTCCAAGTGTCCAGAGCACACAGATTTTGGAGTTAAACAGAGCTAAAATACTAACTTCCAATTGAAGTGCTTCCAGTATTTGCACATTAGTGCTGAAATCTTGTTCTATTACTATGGAAATATTTCAAACTGCATTTTCTAGCTCTTAAGTTCCAAAGTGTGGCCAAAAAGATCTCCATACTGAAAAGAATTTAGAATTGTGATACACAAGTGGTCTTTCTATGACTTCCTGACTAAGTACATTTAATATGAATGTGTGGCACTTCTGAACAAAGGTGCCCGAGTCTGAATATGGTTAGCATTTATGGTGAAGTATCTGTTGACAGAAGGCTCAAGTCCCCAATCCACATTGTCCTGACCATCTCGGTGGGAATCCTTCAAATATTAATACTTTTGTCATTGCATAAGACAAAAAGACCCCGCATTGCTCATGGATAAGGTCAGAGTGGAGCTTTTGATCCACTCAGGTGCAGTTTGGTGTTTTTTGTCATCTGTCATATTGTCCTCTGCACAACTCCATGTTACATGTGTCCCCAGTAGTCTGTAGGAGTGCAACACGTGGCAAAATAACCTGATATAGGAGAAATGTAATTCAGTTTTGGTAGTTATGAGGCTTCATTTTGCCACCTGGCCAAGTTAGTCCAGAATTTTGGTCTACTTTGGTCTACAGAGATTACCCCATGTGTAATCTCTAGTGTTAAGCAGCCTAGTTAGGGGAGCAGCTGAGCTATACCAGATTGCACAAGGGTGTCCTGTGGCCCAGCTGCAATATCTGATGGGGTGACAAATGTTTGTACCATAAGAGTCAGTGCCAGGACCATCTACAGCCTTTGTGAGAGGCTGGAGCATGTCACCTGTGGAATCAAACCTCAGAGTTTGATTGAAATATTGGCACTGCCATTCCTTAGTATGTCAAGTAAGAAGAATCCAGCATCATGCCTGTTTTCAATGCAAGAAGAAAAATTCCCTTCTAATGACCTCACCTGAGCAAATGATGGTCCTTGAGATTCTACACAGGTTCTTTTTTTTTTTTTTCATGTCCAATGAACTCAGTAGGAGAAGTGGTCATATTATTAACTTGATTGTGGATACCATATCTTGTTGTATATCCACCAGGTGCTCACTTTGGCAGGAACAGAAATTGTTAGGTTCTTTTGCATGATTTAGATGTTGACATAATGAATAATTAGAATGGTTAGTTAATATGGCTAAGGTGCTCACGTATCGAAAACCAGTATAAAGGAGTGTCAAGTCTGTGTCTGACCTGTTGAGAAAACAGTCAAGGTTAATAAGAATGAGATACAATTTGAAAGAAAGGTCCTATTGGAGGATCAGAAGGAGAATAGGACAGGTTGAGATAAGTAATCTCTGTAAGTCTTTAATTTAAATAGCCAAAGAAAAGAGAAACTTCATTAAAAGGAAGATTATTTTTTTGTTGGTGTGTGTGTGTGTATGAAGTTGGGAACTTAGTAGAGGAAGAATATAGGTGGAAATGAAGGGTTTTTTTTAATCCACATTCTTGGGGAAAGCTATCTAATTCATGATGTCATCTCCTCCCAGCACTTGGGAATTGATGCTAGAAATCCATCCATGCTAGAAGTCTGTAGAAATCTGTACATAAAGGTCTTTTATAGGAAGGATCCTCTACTTGAGCTGGGAGGGCTTATCTGGGTGTTGTTTGGTGTGGCTCGTGTGAAGTCACCAAAATTATTGTATTTTGATGGCAGTGTAGGTGGTTAGCAATACTTCACAGAGTCCTTCCCAATGAGGTGACAGCGTTCTTTCTTCTAGAAGCCTTACTATATCCCCAACCTTCTGGTGGAAAGGATGGAGAGGCTTATTACTTGGTGGAAGTCATGCTTTCTTACCTGTTGATGATATGTTTCAAGTATCATCTTATATGAGTAATTCTTATACATAGCTAGTTTTTTTATTTTAGTATTTATTTACTTATTTGGTTGTGCTGGGTCTTAGTAGCAGCATGTACGATCTTTAGTTACTGCATGCAAACTCTTAGTTGCCGCATGTGGGATCTAATTCCTTGACTCAGGATTGAAACTGAGCCCTCTGCATTAGGAGCAGGGGTCTTAGACACTGGACCACCAGGAAAGTACCTACATAGCTTGTCTCAACATCAAATTATTTTCTTTAGTCCCCATAGCATTCTCTCATCTGCAAATGGAAAGCTAGAGATGCCACAAGGCAAAGGGCAATCTAAACATTATTTTTTTAATGGATTAATTTATGTCTCCTATTTAAAGTATTCCAGATTTTTATAAGGACAGCAGATAATTTTTAAGCTCAGTTTTTTAACAGACTTTTCCTAAAGTCCTTCTTATGTCTTGATTTTTATGTTCTACTTGACTTGATGATTGCAGATGGTACCGATAGGAAATTCTAATGAGTATGCCAGTGTTTTTGCAAGTGAGTGGTTTATTTCTGCTGTAAGATGAGTTGTTTGATCTAATTCAACCCATAACGGATTGCCAGAGTGAGAAATAATCTGTTATTAATTCCTTTACCACAACTGTAAAGTGGTAAAGTGGTATCAGCACATCTAATGGATAGCATTCAGTCCATCCACTATATGTACAGACAACTGTCACCCATTGGGTATAGCTTTAAGCTGGAGGAAACCCCTTAAAATCAATTTGGAGTAATACAAAGGGAGTATGAGCCTTGGAAGTCTTCCTAACGTATGTTGGCTTCTAAAAATTTGGTAAAGTTACAAGTAGTGAACTGGGTCAGAAATTTTATGAATGCAAGAGCAGAAAAGAGTATCTTTTAGTTCGTTGACCGGCCTCCATCTGCATGTGTGTCCCATCTGATGGAAGATCTGTGCAAGACAAAAGGTCAGAAGAAAGGGGCCACACCAAGTCTGTTTGGCCCAGTGTAAAATCTGTCTGATAATTGTTTGTCATCCTTTTGTATTCATTTGTCTTTTCTCAGACTGAGGAGGACTTGCCTGATAATCAGTAACATCAGCCAGGGATCAAGACAGTTTTATAAATCGGGTGGGAAAAGGATAGGGGTTTGTTTGGGGTGTGTATTTAGCAGCTTTGTCAGCCCTGTCATTCCATAGAGTATCAGTCTCCTTAATACAAACTGACAATGGAGGCAGATTGCCTCTCATAGGGCAGCCGTTATATGCCCATTGGCAAATAGGAGTACTGGCAGTGTTTAAGAATCTGTGGGATTTCTAGGCTGTGCCAACAGTATGGCAGACTTGAAAAGCTTATCTGAAAAAAAAAAAAAAAGCCTATCTGGAGTCAGTGTTAGTAGGAGCATTTTTTTTTTCCTTTTATTAGCATGCAAACTCTGGTAAAATCCATAAGCAGCCCAGACTGATTTTATAGTGGGCACAGGGTATGCTTCAAGTATTTCATGTGGAGAAACAGTTACCATGTTTTCCCAGAAATTTCATTTATAAGAGCCATAACAAAATAGAAAGAAGTAAGTCTGGATTGTCTAAAGGTGGTGTCTAGGAGGTCTTCCTGTGGCTTTGAGACCATTTATATATGTAGTTGCAAGGCAATCACATAGAGTGGACTGAGGCTCTCCATCAGCCAGGAGGGGTGATAGAGTAACCAGATTTAAAGTTACAACAATGTAAGATGATGGGGTTGGGGGCGGGCAGTGTGGATTGTAAATAGGGCTTATTTCTAGCTGGTCTGCCTCCATGTAAAGAGATGCTGTGTCTTCCAAACTTGTAAGAGAGCACAGGGCATATACTCATCTTACATTAGGCATGTAATGTAAGAGTACTGGCTCTGTCATTTAGGACAACAGCTGAAGCTACAGCATGCAGGCATGGAGCATGCCCACTGCCACAGGGTCCAACTGCCATGAGAAATAAGCTTTAGGAAGTATGAGAGGTAAGTTTGTCCTGCAGCAACCCCATTATTTTTTCAAGGCAATATGGTTGAAAAGGCTTGTCAAAATTAGGTAAGCCAAGAGCAAGGGTGTGAACAACATTACTTTTAAGGCTTCAAAGCAAGTAAATGCCCCTAGGGGCCAGGAAATGGACTCTGAGGTAGTACCTGGAGGAGGGCATATAAGGGTCTAGCAAAGTGAAAGTGCTGCATTCCATATGCCAGCAAATTTGGAAAACTCAGCAGTGGCCACAGGACTGGAAAAGGTCAGTTGTCATTCCAGTTCCAAAGAAAGGCAATGCCAAAGAATGCTCAAACTACCACACAACTGCATTCATCTCACACGCTAGTAAAGTAATGCTCAAAATTCTCCAAGCCACGCTTCAGCAAATTGTGAACCGTGAACTCCCTGATGTTCACGCTGGCTTTAGAAAAGGCAGAGGAACCAGAGATCAAACTGCCAACATCCACTGGATCATGGAAAAAGCAAGAGAGTTCCAGAAAAACATCTATTTCTGGTTTATTGACCATGCCAAAGCCTTTGACTGTGTCGATCACAATAAACTGGAAAATTCTGAGAGAAATGGGAATACCAGACCACCTGACCTGCCTCTTGAGAAATCTGTATGCAGGTCAGGAAGCAACAGTTAGAACTGGACATGCAACAACAGACTGGTTCCAAATAGGAAAAGGAGTACGTCAAGGCTGTATATTGTCACCCTGCCACTTCTACGCAGAGTACATCATGAGAAATGCTGGACTGGAAGAAACACAAGCTGGAATCAAGATTGCTGGGAGAAATATCAATAACCTCAGATATGCAGATGACACCACCCTTATGGCAGAAAGTGAAGAGGAACTAAAAAGCCTCTTGATGAAAGTCAAAGAGGAAAGTGAAAAAGTTGGCTTAAAGCTCAACATTCAGAAAATGAAGGTCATGGCATCTGGTCCCATCACTTCATGGGAAATAGATGGGGAAACAGTGGAAACAGTGTCAGACTTTCTTTTTTGGGGCTCCAAAATCACTACAGATGGTGACTGCAGCCATGAAATTAAAAGACACTTACTCCTTGGAAGAAAAGTTATGACCAACCTCGATAGTATATTCAAAAGCAGAGACATTACTTTGCCCACTAAGGTCCATCTAGTCAAGGCTATGGTTTTTCCTGTGGTCATGTATGGATGTGAGTTTTGGACTTTGAAGAAGGCTGAGCATGAAAGAATTGATGCTTTTGAACTGTGGTGTTGGAGAAGACTCTTGAGAGTCCCGTGGACTGCAAGGAGATCCAACCCTGGGATTTCTTTGGAAGGTATGATGCTAAAGCTGAAACTCCAGTACTTTGGCCACCTCATGCGAAGAGTTGACTCATTGAAAAAGACTCTGATGCTGGGAGGGATTGGGGGCAGGAGGAGAAAGAGACAACCAAGGATGAGATGGCTGGATGGCATCACAGACTCGATGGACGTGAGTCTGAGTGAACTCCAGGAGATGGTGATGGACAGGGAGGCCTGGAGTGCTGCAATTCATAGGGTCACAAAGAGTCAGACATGGCTGAGTGACTGAACTGAACTGAACTGAAGGGCAGCGAAGAGATAAATCCACTGGTGGCAATAGCCAGCTGCCCCTTGAAATTTATGCAGCTGTTTTTTTCGTTTTAGGAAAAAGGATGAACAAAACTTACTCAAGCCATTTTGGAGTGAGTTTTTGAGTGCCCTGAGATATCTCCTGTCCTAAGGTGTTTTTGTTGTTGTTAATCACTAAGTCTTGTCCAGTTCTTTGCAACCGCAAGGACTATAGCCCACCAGGCTCCTCTTGTCCACTGGATTCTCCAGGTGAGAATACTGGAGTGGGTTGCCATTTCCTTCTCCAAGGTATCTTCCAAAGCCAGGGATTGAACCGGCATCTCCTGCATTGCAGGCAGATTCTTTACTGCTGAGCCACCAGGGAAGCCCTCACCCCTGTCCTAAGCAGCTAACGATTGTTTGCACTCACTGATGTTTAGACTGGGAGACTTTATGACCTCCTTCACCCAGTAGCTTTAGGAGAATGAAAGCATCTATAAAAGCATTCTGTTCAGTGTGGTTCTAGAATGAATCAGTTCAGTTTAGCCGCTCAGTCATATCTGACTCTGCAGCATGCCGGTCTTCCCTGTCCATCACCAACTTCCAGAGACTGCTCAAACTCATGGCCATTGAGTCAGTGATACAATCCAGCCATCTCATTCTCTGTCATCCCCTTCTCCTCCTGCCCTCAGTCTTTCCCAGCATCAGAGTCTTTTCCATTGAGTCAGTTCTTTGCACCAGGTGGCCAAGGTATTAGAGTTTCAGCTTGAGCATCAGTCCTTCCAGTGAATATTCAGGACTGATTTCCTTTAGGATTGATGGTTGGATCTCCTTGTAGTCCAGGGAATTCTCAAGAGTCTTCTCCGACACCACAGTTCAAAACATCAATTATTCAGTGCTCAGCTTTCTTTATGATCCAACTCTCACATCCACATATGACTACTGGAAAAACCATAGCTTTGACTAGATGGACCTTTGTTGGCAAAGGAATATCTCTGCTTTTTACTGTGCTGTCTAGACTGATCATAGCTTTTCTTCCAAGGAGCAATATCTTTGAATTTCATGGCTACAGTTACCACCTACAGTGATTTTGGAGCCCTCAAAAATAAAGTCTCTCACTGTTTCCATTGTTTCCCCATTTATTTGACATGAAGTGATGGGACTGGATGCCATGATCTTAGTTTTTTGAATGTTGAGTTTGTGGTCGCCCGCCTTGCCGATAAGGAGAACGCCACAGACAGGATTCTTCTGACACGCAGTTTATTGTTACAGCTCTTTTAGGAAGTGGCGAGGGCGGCGATGCAGGGAAAGCAGTTGCTTATATAGCCCAGAGGGGAGGCGTGTCAACCTCTGATTGGCTCATAAAAGAACACTGCCATTGGCTCATAACGGAACACTGCCATTGGCTCATAACGGAACACTGCCATTGGCTCATAACGGAACACTGTTAGAATCCCTGATTAGCATATCCGTGACCTTAAGAGACACATCTTGCGCATGCGTCTTTTTAGTTTATGTTTGCGAAGAACCAGGAAGCAGGAAACCAGCGCCATCCCGCAATGACGGCTGTGGCTCCCGACATGAGTTTAAGTCAGCTTTTTTACTCTCCTCTTTCCTGTTCGTCAAGAGGCTCTTTAGTTCCTCTTTGCTTTCTGCCATAAGGGTGGTGTCATCTGTGTATCTGAGGTTATAGATATTTCTCCTGGCAATCTTAATTCCAGGTTGTACTTCATCCAACCCAGGATTTCGCATGATGTACTCTGCATATAGGTTAAATAAGCAGGGTGACAATTCCAGAATGAAGGGTCACTGACATATGGAACAAGAATAGAGACTTGAGTAAAGGCTACAGAATCTAACAGCTTTAAGGATGGGGAAAAATATTGAAGGAGACCCATACTGTCCCTGAGATTTGGTAGTCCATGTCAGTGGTCTTCCTCCAAATGTAAATTTTAAAAATCACAAAAACCAATGGGTCAAAATGCAGTGGAACCAAAGATCAAAGAGAAAGCTGAGCAGACATCAATTACTGTAAACTCTGCTGCATCAGCAAGAATGGCGATGAGTATAGTAGCTGGATTAGGAACTACGTGGTGGCAAGGTATTACAAAGGAGTTATGGCATCCAGTCCCATCAGTTCATGCAAAATAGATGGCGAAACAGTGGAAACAGTGACAGGCTTTTTTGGGGGGTGAGGAGGGGCTCCAAAATCACTGTAGATGGTGACTGCAGTGATGAAATTAAAAGATGCTTCCTCCTTGGAACCTAGACAGCATACCCTCTTACACTGTTGGTGGGAATGCAAACTAGTACAGCCACTATGGAGAACAATGTGGAGATTCCTTAAAAAACTCAAAATAGAACTGCCTTATGACCCAGCAATCCCACTACTGGGCATACACACTGAGGAAATGAGAATTGAAAGAGACCCATGTACCCCAATGCTCACTGCAGCACTGTTTACAATAGCCAGGACATGGAAGCAACCTAGATGTCCATCAGCAGATGAATGGATAAGAAAGCTGTGGTACATACACAATGAAGTATTACTCAGCCATTAAAAAGAATACATTTGAATCAGTTCTAATGAGGTGGATGAAACTAGAACCTATTATACAGAGTGAAGTAAGCCAGAAAGAAAAACACCAATACAGTATACTAATGCATATATATGAAATTTATAAAGATGGTAATGATAACCCTGTATGCGAGATAGCAAAAGAGACACTGATGAATACCACAGTCTTATGGACTCTGTGGGAGAGGGCAAGGATGCGATGATTTGGGAGAATGGCATTGAAACATGTATAATATCATATGTGAAACAAATCATCAGTCCAGGTTCGATGCATGATACAAGATGTTCAGGGCTGATGCACTGGGATGACCCAGATGGATGGGATGGGGAAGAAAGAGGGAGGGGGGTTCAGGATGGAGAACACGTGTACACCCATGGCAGATTCATGTATGGCAAAATCAATACAATATTGTAAAGTAATTAGTTTCCAATTAAAATAAATAAATTTATATTAAAAATAACTAAATAAATAAAAAGCAGAGGCATTAATTTGCCAACAAAGGTCCATCTAGTCAAAGCTATGATTTTTCCAGTAGTCATATGTGGATGTGAGAGTTGGATCATAAGAAAGCCTAGTGCCGAAAAACTGATGCTTTGAACTGTGGTGTTGGAGAAAACTCTTGAGAGTCCCTCGGACTACAAAGAGATCTAACCAGTCAACCCTAAAGGAAATTAGTCCTGAATATTCATTGGAAGGACTGATGCTCAAGCTGAAACTCCAATACCTTCGTCACCTGATGTGAAGAACAGACTCACTGGAAAAGACTCTGATGCTGAGAAAGATTGAAGGTAGGAAGAGAAGGGGACAATAGAGGATAAGATGGTTGGATGGCATCATGACACTCTATGGACATGAGTTTGAGTAAGTTCCAGGAGTTGGTGATAGACAGGGAAGCCTGGCATGCTGCAGTCCCTGGGGTCTCAAAGAGTCAGACACGACTGCACAACTGAACTGAACTTGTGACTCTTAGATCTGGCACAAATTGATAGTTTTCATTTGCATGTGAATCAAATTTCCCTTCTTTCTTTACTGGCAAGCCTGGTATTATAAGTAAAGATAAGACCATGCTATTAAAAAAAAAAAGCATATTATAGGTTCAGTTCCCCACTCTGTGTCTCCTTAGAGGGTCTACTGGACTTCTCATCAGAAAGATTTGTTTCTTTCCCTGGCTCTTCATAAGCTCTACACTCAGTGGCAATCTAATTTCATTTGCATATGAAGCCTAGATACTAGTTGAGACAGTTGCATTATCTTCTGAGGATTTAAATTGAAATGAGATTTCCTTATGGAAAGTAAGAAACTTGAGGTTTAATCTGACGGCAGGGGGAGAAAAACCTGCGTTTTTTAGTACATCATAAGGTGACAGTAAAATTACGTAACAATTCTCTACCTGTTTATAATAAAAGATTAGCTGGTGAGGAATCAGAAATTAGAAAGGCATATTGGGGCTCGAGAGCCTAAGGATATCAGGATGGCCTGAGATGTGGACAATGGAACAGGCTGTCCAGAGACTCTGACACCTCGAATAGAATCCGAGGTGACAGGTAGTTTTAAGTCCTCTGAGCAGATGGTAGAGAGACTCACACCAGGGTCAGTTAAGAAGTCTGGTTTCCAATCTCTATTTTAAGTTTAATAGTGGTTTTTGGAGTGTGACTGAGGATTGGCTGACCCTGTCAATCGATAGAGTATTGTCCTAGAGGAGGGGAGAAATGAAACTTCTGACAGTTCTGAGGCTTAAGGAAAAGGTTATTTGAACTCTTTAAGTTAAGGAAGGATAATTGTCCTTCTAGTGTCCTAGCTTTTTCCAATATTTGCCGATGTCTGGAGGGAAGCTGTGTGGTTGGTGAGAAAAATGAGTGAACTTCGAGTTAGTCTTGTCATTATTTTTGCTTTTGTAAAGACTCAATATGCACATCAAGGTCTGTTCATTTTAATTTCTTCTTTGTCTTGTTTTCCTGTGTGCTGTTTCCAAAGAACTACATAGTTACTTCTCTAATAATGTTAAGAGACATACCTGCCTAGCCAATGACACTATTTTAGATTTCTCTCTGTGTATGAAATGGAAGATTTCCGTCTCTGTATGAGATGGAAGATTTCCAATCAAGGCAGAAATTTTAAAATGTTCTAGGCTCCAGGGTTTACTGCACTGTGCTTTTTCAAAGTTTGTGTAAAGTGTTCCACCCAAGTCTTAGAATGTTCCCCTTCCTCTGAGCACACAATTCAACTTGAGACCAATTTACCTTACAGAGAAAGGCCTCCTCCATTATCCCCACATCAGGCCCTGAATGCTGGCCTGGTTGAGCCATTTCCAGTTCCTTGCAGAAGGGTTGGGGAGATGCTAGTCACCTGTTTCTTCTGGGGCCAGGGAAGGGTTGGGGGAGGGTTTCTCCCCCTGAGGCCATCTAACCTGTCTGATAATGACATTATAATCAAAGGTGGGAAGAATATCCTTTAATAGCCAGTCCAAGTCCCTAGAGTGGGGTTGTGAAAGGCCACTAACCTTTCTAACTCTTCTCTAAATTTGGTAGAATCTTTGAAAATGTTCAGGTGTCCGTGGTGGCTCAGATGGTAAAGAATCAGCCTGCAATGCAGGAGTCCTGGGTTCAATCCCTGGGTTGGGAAGATCCCCTGGAGAAGGAAATGGTAGCCCACTCCACTATTCTTGCCTCAGAAATCCCATGAACGGAGGAGCCTGGAGGGCTACATTCCATAGGATCACAAAGAGTCAGAAACGACTGAAACGACTAACACTTGAAAACGGCAGCAAAAAAATGCTTTGGAATTTAAAAGGGCTGGTGTTGCTATGTATAAAGTAGATAACAAATGAAAATCTATGGTATATCTCAGGGAACTCTACTCATTGCTCTGTGGTGACCAAAATGGGAAGAAAATCCAAAATAGAATGGATATATGTGTGTGTGTGTGTATGTGTGTGTGCTCAGCCATGTCCCACTCTTTGCACAACTATGGACTATAGCATACCAGGCTCCTATGTCCATGGGATTCTCCAGGCAAGAATACTGGAGTGAGTTGCCATTTCCTCCTCCTAGGGATCTTCCCAACCCAGGGATCAAACCCATATCTCTTGCATCTCCTGCATTTGCAGGAGGATTCTTTACTGCTGAGTGACCTGGGAAGCTCAGATATATTATACATATAACTGATTCACTTTGCTGTTCAGCAGAAACTAACACAACATTGCAAAGCAACTTGTTCCGTCACTGTCATGTCCACCTCTTTACAGCCCCAAGGACTGCAGCACACTAAGCTTCCCTGTCCTTCACTATCTCCCAGAGTTTGCTCAAACTCAGGTCCACCACGGATGATGATGCCATCCAACAATTTCATCCTCTGTTGTCACCATCCCCCCCTGCCCTCAATCTTTCCCAGCATCAGGGTCTTTCCAATGAGTCAGCTCTTTGCATCAAGTGGCCAAAGCACTGGTGCTTCAGCTTTAGCATAAGTCCTTACAATGAATATTCATGGTTGATTTCCTTTAGGATTGACTGGTTTTATATTCTTGCAGTGCAAGAGACTCTCAAGAGACTTTTCCAGCACCAAATTTGAAACCATCAATTCTTCGGCACTCAATCTTTATGGTCCAGCTCTCACATTCATACATGACTACTGGAAAAACCATAGCTTTGACTATACTGACCTTTGTCAGCAAAGTGATGTCTCTGCTTTTGAATATGCTGTCTAGGTTTGTCATAACTTTCCTTCCAAAGGAGCAAATATCTTATAATTTCATGGCTGCCATCACCATCTGCAGTGATTTTGGATGCCAAGAAAACTGTCACTTCTCTACCTTTTCCCCTTCTATTTTCCATGAAGTAAGGGGACAAGATGCCATGATCTTAGTTTTTTGGACGTTGAGCTGAACACTGGAATGGGTTACCATTTCCTTCTTTTGACTGGTTTTATATTCTTGCAGTGCAAGAGACTCTCAAGAGACTTTTCCAGCACCAAATTTGAAAACATCAATTCTTCGGCACTCAATCTTTATGGTCCAGCTCTCACATTCATACATGACTACTGGAAAAACCATAGCTTTGACTATACTGACCTTTGTCAGCAAAGTGATGTCTCTGCTTTTGAATATGCTGTCTAGGTTTGTCATAACTTTCCTTCCAAAGGAGCAAATATCTTTTAATTTCATGGCTGCCATCACCATCTGCAGTGATTTTGGATGCCAAGAAAACTGTCACTTCTCTACCTTTTCCCCTTCTATTTTCCATGAAGTAAGGGGACAAGATGCCATGATCTTAGTTTTTTGGACGTTGAGCTGAACACTGGAATGGGTTACCATTTCCTTCTTCAGGGAATCTCCTGACCCAGGGATCAAACTCGAATCTCCTATGTCTCCTGTCTGGGCAAGTGGATTCTTCACCCCTGAGCCACCCGGGAAGACCATTATTTCAATAGCAACCCAATCCAATAAAACATTTTATGGAAAGACCAAGAGGCAAATTCCGTCTTGCATGGACACAAGGTGCATCCCCAAAGCAGGTCTAGAAGGTGCAGCCACATAATGCAAAAATTTCACTTCAAGTGTTAGCCTAAGAAAGCAAAGATCCTCATTGTCACAGTAGGTAAAAATAGTCTTTGTGAAAATCATGACTCAGTCTCCCATAAGAATCTGAGATTCCTCCTGTCATAGACCTACTAGTTTGTGACACAGGGTAGGCAATACTAGGAAGGAGCTTTACCAGCACTTGTGAGACAAAGGCCCCTTATGGACTGGGATCTTTTTATTAAGACAAAGTCCCTAAAAGCTGTCATGCTTGGACAAAGAGACTGCTGCTTGTCATTTCTTATCTTGGGTTCCCAGCCTGTAGGGAGGTCACCTGAGGCAAAGTCAACAACTGTTGACGCCAAAGTCTCCTCCGGCTAGCAGAGACCACAGAGAATATTCTCTTGAGACATAAAACAAGATGAAGAGAGAATTGGATCCGGTTGCTGTTTTTATTTGTGATCCACAGCAAAGTTTGTCTTAACAGATACTGATCTGGTCAAAACTAAGCAGACTATAAACTGAGTAGACTGAAGCCAGCTCAAACAACGGTCTTGTCAGACCTATGCCTCAGTTTTATTCTATGAATCTCCTCTTTATGACAAATGACACAGAGACAGAGACAAGGGAAAGCAATGACTGTCTCTGTGAGGTTGGAAGTCAACAGAAAACAAGAGTACTCAAAAGAGAAAGCATTAGAGTGGCTATACCCAACAAGCTAGTGCACATAAATGGTTTCCCCTGCCAATCTGAACTTGCAAGAGGAAAAAGACAAGGGGAGACTCTTATCACTCTCACCCCGACCAGACCCTACAGGCAGAGATATGGGAGAGAGTGACATTGTAAGAACTCTAGCCAACTTCCAGCTTTTCTCAAAAGTCCCAGGATCTCTCAGCTGCAGCCCTCAGAGTAATCAGCAGTGACCCAGTCAGTACTCTCCCATTGTCACCATCAGAAACTGTCGGGAAGGCAAGCACTTTACCCTCTCAGGGTCTCTGGCTGGGCCTGAAAATTAACAAAAGGAAAGAAAACAAATTTATTTAGTATTAGTTTTACATGACATAGGAGCATTCATAAGAGAATGAAGATCCAAAGAGGTAAAATCTAAATGCTTATATACTGGATTGGACAAGAGTGCTAATTAGGGAAGCATAACCACAATGAGACTAGGAGAAGATCAGAAATTATTCTAGCAAGGTTTGTTAGTACAGCATTCTCCTGGCCTCGACTCCCGTTTCTGGTGATAAAAATGTTTCTTTCCTCCTGGCACAGGGAGGGCAGCTCTCACATGCAAGTTTTAAATTCAGCTTTCAGGAATAAAAGGTGCTTCCCTTGTAGCTTAGACAGAAAAGAATCCACCTACAATGCAGGAAACCTGGGTTTGATGCCTGGGTTGGGAAGATCCCTTGGAGAAGGGCATGGCTACCCAGTATTCTTGCCTGTAGAATCTCATGGATAGAGGAGCCTGGAGGACTACAGCCCACTGGGTTGCAAAGATACAATATGACTACGCAACTAACACTTTCAGGAATAAGAAGTGGAATCAAGTACCTTTCTTTCACCTGCTGTTTTTTAAGTTCCTTTAGCTCAAAATAATTAGCATGTCAAGGTGGCGTATTTTGGGGTGGCATGTCCTGAAATCACTTTTCTTCCTGTGTGTGTATGATCATCCTTTCCTAAGCTATTTTTTTTACATGTAATTTTTAAATTGGAGATTTTTAGATAATATCTTGTAGCAACTCTGGATTCTTATCCCCTCCAGGGATAGTTGTTGTTGCAGATAATTTTTTGTTTCTTTAACGACTTGCCTGGATTAACTCTGTCGAGTCTGTCTCCCCAGTAGTGTGCAGCCACTGATGTCTTTGCTCGGGTTTGGTTTTGTTTAATGTATTTTTGTTTCATTTTTAAGCCTGCCTCCCTAAGGGACAGCATAATTTAATGTTCAGCCAGTGACCAGCTAGAGGTTGTACATAAACTTTTTGAAACAGTAAAGTTTCCACCCTTCGCCATGGAGTTGTGTGTGTTTAAAGAATGTCATTGAACTTCAGGCAGTTTACAGTCTGCTCTAGCTTATTCTTTCTGCATCTCAAAGCTTCACATTCATCATGGACAAGTGGATAGCCAGGGCCCCATTTGATCTTTCCTCTGTGGGTGACATCCTTGAGCACGCATACACCTGCATCTAAATCACAAGGGCTAAGTGGCCCCTTGTGAACTCTGCTATCACTCTCTCTGTCTCTGAATTTTCCTTTTACTTTTCTGGCTGGTCTGTCAATCTCTCCCTTGCCCAAGCAGTATTGTGACCTCAGGCAGCTTACTTAAAATTTTTGCTATTATTCCTGGCTTTTCCTGCATCATTTTTGACAATGCCCTTGTGTATCTGTGCTTTGCTCCAGAGCAAATCAGCCCCCTCTGGTAAGGAAATTGCAATTCCTCACAGCTTGCTCTGCCTTAATAAAATTACTGAACAGCAGAGCTGGGTGAAGAATGGCAGAATCCCTAGGATAAAATGCCACAGACTCCCACTATTCTTACCGATGCTCAGTTTTTATTTAAAAAATGCTTCTCAATTAGATGGATGCTTTTGGTCAATTTCTAAAATCCTGGAGTGGCTGTTTTTAACAGCTTTGTTTGGTTTACTTGCTTTTAAGGAAGAGGTTTTGCCTCCCTTCTCACTCAGCCTTTCCAGAAGTCCCACCTCACATTCAAATTTTTTGCTTTGGGCCACAGGTCACTGCAACATTTCATCATGGCATGTGAAAAAGGAAGGTATTCAAGACTTATGAACAAGCTTGTGAATAAGGAGATACTCCATTTTTAAATAAAATTCAGTATCAAAAATGAACTACAGATCCAATGAAATGCCAATTAAAATATCAGTGGGATTCTTGAGGTAACATGATTAGACAGTGTAGATACTGACACAGAAATAAGCCAATGGTGGAGGTTAGAAAGGGCTTCCCCGGTAGCACAGCTGATAAAGAATCCGTCTGCAATGCAGGAGACACCAGTTCAATTCATGGGTCGGGTGGATCCCCTGGAAGTGGGCACGACAGCCTACTCTGGTATTCTCATGTCGAGAATCCTCATGAACAGAGGAAGCTGGTGGGCTACAATCCATGGGGTCACAAAGAGTTGGACACGACTGAGCGACTAAGTACAGCACAGTACAGAGGTAGAAAGGCTATAAACAGCGTGTAGGCATAATTCTATGGACTTTCAGAGGCCCTTGTCCTTCTATAATATCCTCCCCACTGACTGAAGTAGAATATAATGAAATGTCCTTCCCATGAAAAGTTATATTATATGCGAAAATGAAGATTATCCATGCATGTAGTCTGGTCTAATCAAATGAGCCCTTTAAAAGTAAAAACTATTCTCTGGTTGGTGAGAAAAGAGAGACTCAGAGATTGAAAGGCGGAGAAGTATCCGACATGGAATTGCTGACTGAGTATGGAAGTGGCACAGGCCAAGGAATGTGGGTGGCCTTGAGATGCTGAGAGTGACCCCAGATTAGCAGCCAAGGAAATGGGGACCTCATCCTTAAAACCCCAAGGCACTGAATTCTGCCAGCAACCTGAATGAGTCTGAAAGCAGGTCATTCTCCAAAACCTCCAGATAAGAGCCCAGTCTAGCCAACATCTTGATTTCAGCTATGAACCCAGCTGAGCCTACCTGGACTTCTGATCTACAGAGCTGTGAGATAATAAGTGGGTGTTGTTTTAACTGAAATTTCTGTGGTAATTTGTCATACAACTAATAGACAACTAATGCACCCCCCTATATTTATATAAGTATTTGAGAGATAACAGAGCTATCTTTGCAGATTCTTGGTGAAAGGAGGGTCTATTCAATGAGTAATTCTAGGACAAATGATCATACCTAAAGAATTCAAAAAGGCTGGGTCTCTACCTCAAAATATGACAAGCAGATAGACATTTTCAACATTTAAGCAAGGAATTCCTTAATGAAAGATATCGAATAAATGCATTAAAGGATTGAAAATTGAAGTATGTAAAAATTTTAAATTCAACTATCAAAGGTCAACATTGAACAAAGAAAAAGAAAGGAAAGAACAAGAAGTCTGAAAAGCAGGAGTGTGCAATGTCTCATTGAAGAGCCAACTCATTGGAAAAGACACTGGTGATGGGAAAGATTGAGGGCAGGAGATCAGGGCAACAGAGGATGAAACAGTTGGATAGCATCCCCGACTCAATTGACATGAGTCTAAACAAACTCTGGGAGACAGTGAAGATCAGGGAAGCCTGTGTGCTATAGTTCATGAGGTCGCAAAGAGTCAGATACGACTTAGCAGTTAAACAACAACAACAACAACAACAACGTCTCAAGAGTCTTGAGAGAAGCATCTTTGTAGAAAGGAAGTTGCCATCAGTGTTGAATTCTACTGACGGAGGAATTCGAGGAAAGGGGCATACACTGGATTTGAAGAAACAAAACTGATGACCAGAACAAGAGCATCTCAATGGAGTAGGAGGATACCCAGGATAGTGCGTGGACAGCTGTGTCTCTTGTTCATTACCCTTCCAGAAAATGCCACCCTTCCCCCATGCAGTGTGCTTGAATCAGGAAGCAGTTCCTACAGGCCTGCGATGCCCTATCACTTGCATATTCACAGCTTTCCTAAAATATCCATGGTAGTGAAAGGTGTCTATTTGGCTTTTATTTTGTAACAGAGCAAGTAGAATTACTATCTGTTTCATGATTTACTTAGCTGATTTCACATGCTTTTGAGAATTGTATCATTTGTCTGGCAGTCTTTCCTTTCTAGGAAGATTAGAAAGATAGAAACCATAACAAAATTGTGGCAATCTCTACAGTCAAAATAGGTCTTAGTTGTTTCTAGTCAAGCTGAACTTTCTGGAGAGTCAAGGGATAGAAATTTGCAGCCATGAAATTAAAAAACGCTTACTCCTTGGAAGAAAAGTTATGACCAACCTAGATAGTATATTCAAAAGCAGAGACATTACTTTGCTGACTAATGTCCATCTAGTCAAGGCTATGGTTTTTCCTGTGGTCATGTATGGATGTGAGAGTTGGACTGTGAGGAAGGCTGAGTGCCAAAGAATTGATGCTTTTGAACTGTGGTGTTGGAGAAGACTCTTGAGAGTCCCTTGGACTGCAAGGAGATCCAACCAGTCCATTCTGAAAGAGATCAGCCCTGAGATTTCTTTGGAGGGAATGATGCTAAAGCTGAAACTCCAGTACTTTGGCCACTTCATTCAAAAAGTTGACTCATTGGAAAAGACTGATGCTGGGAGGGATTGAGGGCAGGAGGAGAAGGGGACGACCGAGGATGAGATGGCTGGATGGCATCACGGAATCGATGGACAGGAGTCTTGAGTTAGACTGTGAAGAAAGCTGAGCGCCAAAGAATTGATGCTTTTGAACTGTGGTGTTGGAGAAGACTCTTGAGAGTCCCTTGGACTGCAAGGAGATCCAACCAGTCCATTCTGAAAGAGATCAGCCCTGTGATTTCTTTGGAGGGAATGATGCTAAAGCTGAAACTCCAGTACTTTGGCCACTTCATTCAAAAAGTTGACTCATTGGAAAAGACTGATGCTGGGAGGGATTGAGGGCAGGAGGAGAAGGGGACGACCGAGGATGAGATGGCTGGATGGCATCACGGAATCGATGGACAGGAGTCTGAGTGAACTCCGGGAGATGGTGATGGACAGGAAGGCCTGGCCTGCTGCTATTCATGGGTTCGCAAAGAGTCGGACAAGACTGAGCGACTGAACTGAACTGAACTGATACAGTGCTAAAATCTTACACTATATATAAATATGTGTATATATATAGTGTATGTATGTGTGTGCGTGCTGTCCCTTCATCTGTGTCTCCAACTCTTTGCAACCCCATGGATTGTAGTCCGTCATGTTCTATGTCTATTCGATTCTCCAGGCAAGAGTACTGGAGTGGGTTGCTATGTCCTCCTCCAGGGGATCTTCCTGACCCAGGGATCAAACCTGCATCTTCTATGTCTCCTGTACTGCAGGTGGATTCTTTACCACTGAGCCACTGGGGGAGCCCAGTGTGTGTGTGTGTGTGTGTGTGTGTGTGTGTGTGTGTGTGTAGCATAAAAACCCTGAAATTAATCTCCCTCCCCTTTTTCTTCTCATTGTCCCTTGCAAGGTTAACTTAACTAGTCATTTGGCCCCACTAATTCAATTAAAAAAAAAAACCTGAGGGTAAGGAGGTGCAGGGGAATGGTCAGAGGCCCACTGCTGTGCTCCCTCGGGACTGGTTGTATCTCAACTGGTGAAATCTTGAAAATATTCTCCTTTCTCCAAATTATTCTATTCCAACAAAAATAGCTCCTAAACTATACAAGCTCTGGATGTGCAAAAGGATTTCAAGATTTCACTAATGAAGATTATAATTAAAATATTTAAATGGGTTTTTAATTTTCTTTTTAGGCTATGCTATTTCCTAGTCCTCTCAAGGAGCTGCTATTGTTCAATCCTGACAGAATTCTGTTAGAAATTATAGCCTGCTGCCTTTCAGTATCTTCATTAAAATGCAATGCTGCCAGATATATCTGCATGCATATGAATGAAGCATCTATAGAATAATTAAGTCATGAATAACACATTGCTGAGCATGGCTTTTCCTGAATAGGGAAAGACTATTATTTATGAACCCAGACATTTTATGTTATATGAAAAAATAATTGGCCGTAACATGTATTATTTGAAGACACATTAATTTAAATTATGATTGCCCTTTTATAGACTCCATTTTTAATAAAATGGCATTTACATTAGAAAATAAATGTGAATTCATGTGCCATTTTTCTTTATTTTGCTCAAAAGGCCACATGAAAGCTTTTTGGCAATGAGGATGGCATAATTTGAGAATCTTGAGATCTTTTACAAACAAAATGTCATTAGAATCCAGCAGCTTCACAGACCTAGGTCCAAACTAATAGCTCCATATCAATGGAAAAACGTAGATACTGTTCACAAGCAGCACTTAGGCTTTTTCAAGGAGCACTGTAGAAGCAAAGGCTGAACTACCCTGAGTCTTCTCCTCCCCCATGCAGTGTGTTTGACTCCAGAAGCTGTTCTTTTCCAAAAGCCCCATTTTAGCAAGGACCACATTCTGGAGTTAAACTGTGCTGTAGTTTCAGCACCATTTAAAGTTTAGCTCCAGACTCTCCCGAGACCTGTTACCACGGCCACTGTGTGCTGAATCTAGAGAATGAGGAAGAATAAGGGAGAAGGCATGAAAAAGACTGGAGAGGGAAAAAGGACACAAAGCTCGAGGTGAAAGGAAAAAGGTAATACCCCTTCCTTCTTGACCTCCCTCAGGTCCTGGATTGAGTCTCTTTTGTAGTCAAAGCTCTTTGTGATTCATTTCATATTTGGTTTTTCTTCTGCTTCTTTTTCAAAATGCAACACAGCCAGTAAATTCTCAGGAAAGTCTCCTTGAGGAAGGGTCAGAGTTAAATGTCAGCAGAGAAAAGAAGCCTACCATCTACTTAGTCCGAGTGGCAGTCAAAGGCCCTGTCTCCAATCCAGGGAACCCATTTCCTGCTTTCCACTTTCCCTTGCAGATACCTCAGTCCACTCTTTCTACCTGCAGCTTCCCCTCTGCTGCCCTGTCCACAATCTCCCATCCCCCTACCCAGTGCCCACCCTGCCTTTCTGTCCTCCACAACCCACCCAAGTGCAAGTACACTCCCTAAACCATTTCTGATTAAGTCATTCATCTGATAAAAATTCCACAGCAGTTTCTCAGGATCAGTTCCAAACTACTCAGTATGATTCAAACACCCTGCAGAACCTGGCTCCAGACTGCCTGTCCAGCTCCTTCTGCAGAGCCTTTCATGGTCCCCCCTCTCCAATCTAAATCAATTACTCATCACGTTTTGAGGGCATCTGTTCCATGTGCTCAGACATACTATTTCCCTAACTGACATCTAGTCCTCCTTAAATATTCACCTCAAAGACCCACTAGACCTGCAAGCATTCCCTGCCCATCCCCACCCCCACTTGTTTTGATGTGCCCCATGGCACTCTGAGTATCACATTTATACCTCAAGGAAACACTTTTACTCTTTTCTATAATTGTTGATTTGTTTGTCTGTTTTCCCCACTAGAGTACAGTCTCCTTAAAAGCAGAAAAATATCTCCTTGGACTTGGTGTTCCTATCGCCTGTTCCAAGGTATAACAATAAAAGCCCTTTGAATGAAAGAATTAAATATAGCATAAGCAGAACAAGGGAAGTGCTGTCACCTTCTGCCTTGTGTAGTAGTGAGTAAAACAAAGGGTTTTTAGAGACCAGAAGTTTACACTTTGACTCTACTATATAATGAGTGATGACAAATTATCCTATTCTTCTGATCATCTTTACTCTCTAAAGTAGATATAGACATTTGTTTTTTCACAGAGTTGTTTTGAAGATTAAATTAAATAAGGGAAAATAAGTATTGAGTGGGAGACCTGGCATATAATATGTAATATAGTTATTAGTATTGTTACTATTTTTATTATTATAAAAGTACAGCCAATAAAAACTTAAAAGGCAGCTTGAGGTAGAGTGGGATATATTCCCAAGTGGCCTAGAGGTGAAGAATCTGCCAGTACAGGAGATACAAGAGACACAGGTTTGATCCCTGGGTTGGGAAGATCCCCTGGAGTAGGAAATAGCAACCCAGTATTCTTGCTTGGAAAATTCCATGGACAGAGAAGCCTCACAGGCTACTGTCCATGGGACCACAAAGAGTCAGATATGGCTGCGCACACGTGGCACACAGGGATATATTCACCTTAATTTGTGGTGTTGGGGAAGGCTCTTGAGAGTCCCTTGGACTGCAAAGAGATCCAGCCTGTCCATCCTCTAAAGGAGATCAGCCCTGGGTGTTCATTGGAAGGACTGATGTTAAAACTGAAACTCCAATAGTTTGGCTACCTGATGCGAAGAGTTGACCATTGGAAAAGACCCTGATGCTGGGAAAGATTGAGGGCAGGAGGAGAAGGGGATGACAAAGGATGAGATGGTTGGATGGCATCATTGACTCAATGGACATGGGTTTGGGTAGACTCCAGGAGTTGGTGATGGACAAGGGAGGCCTGCCATGCTGCAGTTCATGGGGTCACAAAGAGTCGGACATGGCTGAGTGACTGAACTGAACTGAACTGATATCATTAAAACAGAATACAAGACTCCTGCATAATCCATAATGAAACATTGTAACTAAAACAGCATAAGCAGACTGGCAAACGAACCTTATTTTGCTACTCCAGTCAGTTCCTCTGTCAGGGTGTGGTGGGAAAAAAGATACTCTGCTGTGGTTGTAATCACTAAGTCCATCTTTTTTTGTTTGTTCCTACATTCACCCAATATATATTTTTCAAGAGATATTGCACTTAGCGCTGAGTGAGGAGTTAAAACAACATTGAATACTAGGAGATATCTTGACCTGCAGGTAGAAGGTATGACTCTGGCCAGCAGTGTGATCAAGGGCTAGTCACACCTATTCAGGCATCGGTTGTTTCCTCATCTATATAACTGGAAAAGCGGACTATCAGATCTCTAAGGTTCCTCATTTCACCAAAATCATAATTACAAGTGGAAGTATGGCCACGACCCTAAAAAGAAAAAAAAGTAATTATGACGAGACTAGACTATTAAATATAAGTGACCTGGTTTTGCTCATTTGTCCCCTCTCCCCACTGTTCTAATGATGTGTTTTGTGCCTAGTTGCTCAATCTTATCCAACTCTTTGTAACTCCATGGACTGTAGCCTGCCAGGTTCCTCTGTCCATGGGGATTCTCCAGGCAAGGGTACTGGAGTGGGTTGCCATATCCTCCTCCAGGGGATCTTCCCAGCCCAGAAATTGAACCCAGGTCTCCCACATTGCAGGCAGATTCTTTACATTCTGAGCCACCAGGGAAGCATACTGCCAGACTAACACTCAGATTTCATGTCATAGAATTCTCAGAATGTGGAAGGTGGAGAAAAAACAGAAGTTATCTGGGTAGTTATCTGGAAGAGAGCAGTGAAAGCTGCAAACTGGGTGGGTGGAGAGTAAAGTGAGGGAACAAGACCTGAGAGAGGACCCTGAAAAGGTTCAAGGTAAGATGCTATAGGTAAGAGAAACGTTCCTGAGCACCACAGGAGGCAGCAGGGGATTTTCATGAGTTACCATGAAACATAATCTCCATTCTCACTTATGCCTTTCAAGAGAGACAAGTAAAACAGTCTTTCCTTAAATGTAGCACTTCCTGGGTGATTGGATTTGATCATTTGATCCGATCATTCAAAATGAGTCAAAATGTCAGTGAACTTATACCAATTAATGAGAAGACAGAAGTACCAATTGCTACACCCATAAATATGTGTACTCTGAATATGTTTAATTGTCAGGGTAAAGGAGATGAATGAAATATGATTTGAGGTACCTTTAGAATACTTTTTAAAAATTAAAAGGTTGACATTTTAGAGATGAGGGAAAGAGAAAAGTGGTGAACTTCCTTATCATCCAATGATAAGCCAGTCAGGCCTAATGAAATCCCATGTAAATAACATAATCAACAAAAGTAAAGAAACTATTCCAATTCTGTGGATGAAAAATTATTTCACAAACAGGTGAGGATTACTCAAAAAGTTTAACTTTTTTACCTCTTTTTTAACATTATATAAGTAACATAGTCTATGTTTTTTAAAAGGTATGGTTACCCTTCTACTCGATAGTGCTGAGGCTTGACATTTTTTTGTTTGTTTATTTATTTGGCTGAGCCAGATCATAGGATCTTTGATCTTTGTTGCAGGATGTGGGTCTTGCAGCATCTGAAGTATTTAGTTGCAGCATGTAGAATCAAGTTCCTTGACCAGGGATTGACCCCAGGCCCCCGGCAGCAGTTCAGCTCAGTCACTCAGTTGTATCTGACTCTTTGCAGCCCCATGGACTGCAGCACACCAGGCCTCCCTGTCCATCACCAACTGCCAGAGTTTACTCAAACTCATGTCCATTGAGTCGGTGATGCCATCCAACCATCTCATCCTCTGTCATCCCCTTCTCCTCCTGCCCTCAATCTTTCCCAGCATCAAGGTCTTTTCAAATCAGTCAGCTCTTCACATCAGGTGGCCAAAGTACTGGAATTTCAGTTTTAGCATCAGTCCCTCCAACGAATATTCAGGACTGATTTCCTTTAGGATGGACTGGTTTGATCTCCTTGCAGTCCAAGGGACTCTCAAGAGTCTTCTCCAATCACAGTCCAAAAACATCAGTTCTTTGGGGCTCAGCTTTCTTTATAGTCCACCTCTCACACCCATACATGACTACTGGAAAAACCATAGCTTTGACTAGATGGACCTCTGTCGGCAAAGTAATGTCTCTGCTTTTTAATATGCTGTCTAGGGTGGTCACAACTTTTCTTCCAAGGAGTAAGTGTCTTTTAATTTTATGGCTGCAGTCACCATCTGCAGTGATTTTGGAGCCCCCCCAAAATAAATCTGTCACTGTTTCCACTGTTTCTCCATCTATTTGCCGTGATGGGACCAGATGCCGTTATCTTAGTTTTCTGAGTGTTGAACTTAAAGCCAACTTTTCCAGTCTTCTCTTTTCCTGCATTAGGAGAATGAAATCTTAGCCACTAGATCACCAGGGAAGTCCCAAAGGGTGAAATTTTCAAGGAGAACAAATGTCAGTTAGGGAAACAATATGGTGAGGAGATGGAACTTGATGAATTCAAGGAACTATAAATCATTTAGTTAGACAGATCAGGAGACTAATGAATACAATATAACAAAAATTTCCCTGGTTGCAAAATATAGGAGGCCTGAGAAGTGTAGTTAGGAAACTGAGGCAATAATTCAGCTGAGAAACAATGAAAACATGAACCAAATAATGTAATTGAAGATGAGGGGTTTTGAAGACTTGGGTTTGAGTTCCAACATTCTCACCCTTTATACATGTGATCTTAGACAAATTACTTACTTCTCTACATCTTAATTTCACAAATTAGAAAATGAGAATAAGAGTAAATAGGACTGTTGAAAGATTTTTTAAAAGATAAGGAAGGTATGCAAAGCATTCAGCACAGTACCTGGACTGAAAAACATAGACATGCAAGTAATCAGCAAATATGTGGACGTTAGACTAGGACGATATGCTCAAGTCCAAGTGTGGAGGAGAAAAGGAGAAAACCAAGGCTGCCTAGGTTAAGAGAGTGGGATTCTGACTCCTTAAATTTTAACCCTCCTGCTGTTCTAGAATTCCACTGCTTCCTTATGGATGATAAAAAATATATATACCACATAAATGATGACACTGTAACTACCAACCAGCTATTTGTTGCATGGTGGCTCATGTTTGAAACCAGCAGCCAGAAACAATAGGAAGAAAGCCTGTGTGAATGTGGCTGGTCAGCCTTCTTGATAATCCCATTCCCTACTTGGCCTGATAAAATTGTATGATTTTTCCAGTGTCTCAGGATAGAAAAATGAGGTCTGCTTTTTTAAGCTGTTTTGATTTTAGTTTTAATTAGTATTGTTTCTAAGGAATTCATTGCTTTAATTAATGATGTGCCCTGAATCTCTTAAGTGAAGAATGTCATTGAAAACATGAATATGTAATGACTACAACTTTCTTTATCCTAGCTGAGGAGGGCGGCTGTTAGTTGATTCTCACCTCTCAGTACAAGGACCTCAGGTACTAAAAGGAGCTGGGCTGCAAGGTTTTATTTGCATGTCTTTTATTTATTTGTTTTTTAGTTCAAGAGTTCTTTTGTTTTATTTAAAAACTGAGTGCATTAACTGGAAACCAGAGAGAAAAAACAATCAACTTGCTTCGGTGCCCTTTCAGACCTTCTCTTAACTGCTTATAAATCAATACACTAAGTTCTAAATCAGGGTTTCTCAATCTCACCACGTTTTGGAGCAGATAACTCTTTGTCATAGGAGA
Source organism: Madoqua kirkii (assembly GCA_006408675.1). Lineage (NCBI taxonomy): Eukaryota > Metazoa > Chordata > Mammalia > Artiodactyla > Bovidae > Madoqua > Madoqua kirkii. Next base: position 14,167 of record SJYC01090134.1, on the reverse strand, counting down.
CTGTTCTATGCATTGTAGGATATCTAGCAACATCCCTGGCCTCTACCCACTAAATGCTAGTAGTATCTCCCATTTATGACAATCAAAACAATTCTCCGAAAGGAGGCAAGAATATACAAAATTCTCTTAATGTGAGATGAGAGGTCCTATATAATTTAAAGTCTTTATCTCTTACTTCATCTTTTACTACTCTCCTGCTCACCTACATACACACTGACTCCCAATTTGGTATTTGTGCTATGATATGAATTTCTGGATCCAAATGCTTGACTTTACATTGTCTATATGCAAATACCTTTTTCTTAGATGTGGCTTTTCAATATCATCTCCAGCTCTGGAGTGCATGCATATTTTCAAATTAGAGTTTCTTCAAGATATATGCCCAGGAGTAAGATTGCCAGATCTATTTTTAGTTTTTTAAGGAAATTCCGTACTGTTTTCCATAGTGGCTATACCAACTCACATTCTCACCAACAGGATAGAAGGAACCGCTTCCTCCGTACCCTCTCCAGCATTTGGTATTTCTAGACTGTTTAATGATAACCGTTCTGTTGTACTTCACTGTAGTTCTGATCTGCGTTTCTCTGGTAATTAGTGATGTTGAGCTTCTTTTCATGTGCCTATTGGCCATCTTTGTTTCCTCTTTGAAGAAATGTCTATTTAGGTTTTCTGCCTGTTTTTTGATTGGCTAGTTTGTTTGTTGTTTTTGTTTTCAAGTTGGATGAGCTGTTTGTATATTTTGAAAATTAAGCCCTTGTCAGTCAAGTCATTTGCAAGTATTTTCTCCCATTCCGTAAGTTGTCTTTTCATTTTTTTCATGGTTTCCTTTGCTGTGCAAAAACTTATAAGTTTGATTAGTTTCCATTTGCTTTTATCTTTGTTGCCTTGAGAGACTGATTTAAGAAAACAATGCTATGATTTACTTCAGAAAATATTTTGCCTATGATCTCTTATAGAAATTTTATGATATCTTGTCTTATGTTTAAGTCTTTAAGCCATTTTGAGTTTATTTTTGCACATAATGTGAGGGAGTATTCTAACTTCCCTGATGGACATGTACCTGTCCAATTTTGCCAACACCACTTGCTCCTGGCAGTGAACAAGAATAATAGCCAGAAGCCTAAATGAAATGGGAGATTGGATCAAAGACCCCTGCCATAAAGTCAGGACCCCCAAGGGCAATATTCTCAGTGGGTGGACTAGAAACAGTCTCTCTCTAAAAGAGAGTCATGGAGATGCCATCTTTCTCAGCCTTAGCTTTGTGTGAAAAGAGAAAATATATAAAGAAAAAAAAAAACAAAAATAAATGTCTCCAATGAAATTCTTCACACAGATTCTTATAGTTTGAGAGCCAAAATCCACACTGCCCATGTACTTGAAAAGCTAAACAAACCAAAGATAATTTGAGTGACCTTTGGTTGACAGTATTCCCAGAAACCTGGCTGAAAAATCAACTCTGCCCTAAAAAAATTAATCTTGGGCACAGACTCAAAGAAAATTCTGAGATACAGTTCTAAGATATATATTACATTCACAATCAAAATTATCAATCTGAGAAGGAAGAAAATCATGATGAGTGAAAGCTGAAAGAACAAACAGCAGATTAAGACAATAAAGAATAGCTACTGAAGTAACTGACCCCAAATATTAAATATGTTTAGTATGTTTCAAAAAACAAGATATTAAAAATATTGAAGGGCACCAGAAACTATTAGAAATGGCCATTTGAATATAAAATGGAACCAAATAAAAATTCTAGAAATGAAAAATATTAAAATTTAAAAAGCAACAGATTAGACTCAGCAGTGGAGAGATTTAGTGAATTGGAAAGTAGAGATTTTTTTAAAAAGACAAAACACTGTCCAAGAGAGACAAAAGAAAAATATGAAGTACACGATAAGGCACATAGAGACAGTGAGAAAGTCTGCTATGCTCAATCAACTGGTAAAGAAACTTGGAAGGAAATATTAGCAGTAGCAACTGCAAAATTCAGGTAGACTTCAAAAGCTGCCCCCTGCTATGTAGATTATTAATATTAAAGGAGCATGGATACTTGCTGAGCCCCAAGGCTGAGAAGAAAGGATACCAACTTGCAACAAAATATAAATGAAAGGGGGAAATGTGACTGAACCTTCTCTTCCTTCCCACTCAAACTGATAGTGACATATTAATATAACCCTGAAAGAAGGAAAGTGCTAGGTCTCAAAGGCCACATGCCTAAGAATGAGACTGTGATGGGACCATGGGACAGAGGATAATAGATTCTCCAGGAGGAGCATCGATTGTTGCTCATGTAACACAATTAGAGTAATCTAGAAAATAATTAAACCCCTTCTGTGCTCTTCAGAAGTCATCAAACATCTGTCTCTAAAAGAAAGTCTGAGACTCCACCTTGTGTATCCTAGGCATGGACATTCTTCTATAGAAATAATCACACTGAAGAACAGAAGTGGACAAGCTTTTAAAAGGACCAGAATGTTTGAGGAACTGTTTGAGGTTTGAGAGCCATATGGTTGGTAGCACAACCACTAATCTCTGCCGCTGTAGTACAAAAGTAGCCATCGACAGTGCATGGATGAATGAGCCTGGCTGTGTTCTAATAAAACTTTATTCACAAAAGCAGGTGATAGGGGGCTTCCAGGGTGGCTAGGTGGTAAAGAATCCACCTGCCAATGCAGAGACACGGGTTCAGTCCCTGATCCAGGAAGATCCTACAAGCTACAGAGCAACCAAGCCCATGTGCCATGACTATTGAGCCTGTGCTCTAGAGCCCACAGCTTGCAACTCTGAGCCCATGTGCTGCAACTAGTGAAGCCTGAACGCCCTAGAGCCCTTGTTCCCCAAGAGAAGCCACTTCAATGAGAAGCCCAAGCAACACAGCTGCAGAGTAGCCGCCACTCGCCAAACTAGAGAATAGCCCTCGCAGCAGTGGAGACTAAATAAATAAATAGAATTATTTTTTTTTAAAGCAGGTAGTAGGTGGCACTTTGGTAACCCCTGCTATAAAAAATTATTATCTAAAAAAAAGAATTATTATCTAGAAATACAAATATTGGCAGCATTCAATAAATGGAACTGTTCTAAAATGATTTTTAATGATCACTCATTTTAAAACTCATTATGATAATTGAGAAAAATGGGCTCTAGCATTTGGACATAGTCATAGTATAAAAGCCTGAGAAATATAACTGGGTGAGTCACAGTGGCCCAATTCAAACTGTATACCCATGATGGGATGAGATAGTCAAGAAGTTAGGGCAATAACAGACTGCAGAGTAACTTACACATGGTGATACAGATCATAACAGACAGAATAAATATAACTTTCAGAGGGCATTATGTGTGGCTTTGTTGTTTTCACACAATGAAAGTCATTCACTTCCGAGGTAGAGACACTCCAGTGCGCAGGCTGAGGAGACATTCCATGGGGGCGCATAGCTTTAAAAAGCAGGAGACACCGAAGGAGGTTTACTCCAGTGCCCTCTTCTCTGGATTCTGTTCCTGCTATTAGAAAAGGTCACGCATGTCATTTTATCCACCTATAACAAGGATTACCCAATAAATCAGAATTTTAGAATAAAATAGCATGCTTTCTTTGCTATCTTGAACAAAATGAATATGTTTAGACATTCTCATGTTTTTCTTGGACAAATTTAAAAAATATATACCTTATATGCAGAGTACATCATGTGAAATGTTGGACTGGATGAAGTACAAGCTAGAATTATGGGAGAAATGTCAACAACTTTAGATATGCAGATGATACCACTCTAATGGCAGAAAGTGAAAAGGAACTAAAGAGCCTCTTGATGAAAGTGAAAGAGGAGAATGAAAAAGCTGGCTTAAAACTTAACATTCAAAAAACTAAGATCATGGCATCCGGTCCCATCACTTCATGGCAAATAGATGGGGAAACAATGAAAGCAGTGACACACTTTATTTTGGGGGGCTCCAAATCACTGCAGACAGTGACTGCAGCCATGAAATTAAAAGTCACTTGCTCCTTGGAAGGAAAACCATGACAAACCTAGACAGCATATTCAAAAGCAGAGACATTACTTTGCCAGCAAAGGTTCATCTAGTCAAAGCTATGGTTTTTCCAGTAGTCAGGTATGGATTGTAAGAGTTGGACCATAAATAAGGCTGAGAACTGAAGAATTATTTGAATTGTGGTGTTGGAGAAGACTCTTGAGTCCCTTGGACAGCAAGGAGATCAAACTAGTCAATCCTAAAGGAAATCAACCCTGAATATTCACTGTGAGGACTGATGCTGAAGCTGAGGCTCCAATACTTTGGCCACCTGATGCAAAGAGCCAACTTATTGGAAAAGATCCTGATGCTGGGAAAGATTGAAGACAGGAGGAAAAGGCAGGAGATTGAAGGCAGGGCAACAGAGGATGAGATGATTGATGGCATCGCCAAGTGAATGGACATGAGTCTGAGCAAGCTTCAAGGAGATAGTAATGGATAGTAAGTCTGGTGTGCTGCAGTCCTGGGGGTCACAGAGTCAGACGTGACTTAGCGAACTGAACAACAATCATAAAATGATTTTTATATGATAAAATTTCTATTTTCACTTGAATTTTTAATTAGGATAGAATAATAGCTAATATTATTGATTGTTTAATATGCCAAAGTGCCATTCTAAATACTTTATATGAATTCTTCAATCCTCATAACTCAATTGTTTGACACCATAATTGATTTGTAAGATATATGTTTAACCTGTGATAACACTTAAGACACCCATTTTAACTTTTCTTTCCTGCTCTCCTCATACTTACTTCATAATGTCTTAGATTAAGCTCAATGAAGAACCTACCATGTGAGACATACATACACACAAAAATCTGCGCAAACTAGAATGGCTCAGCTTCCCAGACTTTATCCTCTGAAGAAACGGGCTTCCCTGGTAGCTCAGCTGGTAAAGAATTCACCTGCAATGCAGGGGACCCCAGTTTGATTCCTGGGTCAAGAAGATCCCCTGGAGAAGGGATAGGCTACCCACTCCAGTATTCCTGGGCTTTCCTGGTGGCTCAGATGGTAAAGAACCCCCCTGCAATGCTGGAGACCTGGGTTTTATCACTGGGTTGGGAAGATTCCCTGGAAGAGGGCATGGCAACCCATTCCATTATTCTTGCCTGGAGAATCCCCATAGACAGAGGAGCCTAGCAGGCTACATTTCATGGGGTCACAAAGAGTCAGACATGACTGAGTGACCAAGTGCAGCACAGGGGAAGAAATATAAAAATAAAAATGAGCTGAAGAGCAAGAGGAGCTTGGTGGGTTCAGATCCAAGTTCCTGGATGCCTGAGTTTGTTGCATGAACCCTCACTCCCTCACTCCTGGTTTGGAGGGTACTCCATGAGACAGCTGTGGTATAGTGAGACTACAGGAAGAGGAGACTGGCACCTTGCTTGCCAGTTGCTTACATGCTGAGCCTCAGGACTTAAAACCAGAACCTGAGGAAAGGAATTTTAGAAGGGAAAGGAACTGACAAAGAAAGGCAGAAGAGAGCAAGACTCAGCCCCCAAAGCTACTCCCCATCACACAGATACACACCATGTTTCTTGAGAAGCATAAACAATAGAATCACAGCCACATCCACAAATCTCAAGACAAGAAACACAAGGACATCAAAAAATAAATAGGAAGGGAAGAAAAGGTATCTGCCAAATGGACCACATTCATCACAATTGTAGTTAATATGGCTGTCAGGTGGAAGATACAACCAGATACTTCATGGAAACCAGAAATGCCTAGACCACTGCTCAAGAGACAAGTCCATTCCTATCCAGATTTGTGACTCTCTCTCATTGGAAGATCTGGAATAAACTCCATCAGAGATGATGATCGACTCAGCAGTGTACAGCCAATTAGCCATCATGGAGTCCATCTAGTGGTCAAGAAAGGATATTCTCCCCCAACCACATCTATTTTCCTCCAGATGTGGCAAAAGGAGAGAGGAAAGCACTCCAACCCTTTTCTTCCTCAAGAATTCTCCCAGTGAGTGTGTTTGCTATTTCAGATCCTTCAGAAAGCAAATGCCCAGATGAGAGTTAGATATACAAATAATTAATTGGAGGAAACAACTATAAAGCATAAAGGAGAAAGAGCAAAGAATGGATGGGGAAAATCTTCAGACCACGACACTTACCTGACACTTGCAAAATGAGAGAAGGAAGGAGGATTGGGTAGGCAGAGGCCCCAGATGGCAAAGCAGATCTCAGAAAGCTTTGACCAGGCTAATGGACATTCTAGAGAAAGTTTGTCCCTTAGAGAAGCCTCGTGTTGGGCAGGAATGACCCAGCTCTTGTATACCTGCCATGCTCAGTTATTGGATTTGAGCAGTCCAGGGAGCATGTAACCTCCTTATCATGAACACTTCAGAGGATCCCAGAATTTCAGCATCTGGAGGCTGTCAGCTAACTATTCTATTTGCAGCTTGTTCTCACTTCAAGGGACATGTGGACAACACACTTCATTAGCTACCACAAGATCCATTAAGTCCATTCTGGGATGATGATATGGACTTCACACTTGCACATTAGAGTGAAATTATAAAGATTTTTCTCTAAGCCAGGATTAATAAAATCAGTCACAACCTCTTTCCATTTCAGTTCAGTTCAGTCACTCAGTAATGTCCGAATCTTTGCAATGCCATGAATTGCAGCACGCCAGGCCTCCCTGCCCATCACCAACTCCCGGAGTTCACTCAAACTCATGTCCATTGAGTCAGTGATGCCATCCAGCCATCTCATCCTCTGTCGTCCCCTTCTCCTCCTGCCCCCAATGCCTCCCAGCATTAGAGTCTTTTCCAGTGAGTCAACTCTTCGCATGAGGTGGCCAAAGTATTGGAGTTTCAGCTTTAGCATCATTCCTTCCAAAGAACACCCAGGGCTGATCTCCTTTAGGATGGACTGGTTGGATCTCCTTGCAGTCTAAGGGACTCTCAAGAGTCTTCTCCAACACCACAGGTCAAAAGCATCATCAATTATTCAGTGGTCAGCTTTCTTCATTTCTCACATCCATTTAGCAGATTATAAGAAAAGAGCTAGGACACCTGATGCATCTGCTCTACCGCAGTCGTCTTTCACATTCACCTCCCACCTCGCTGCTTCGTCTCACCATTCAGCTACATGTCTGTCCTATCAACACCTGCTCTGGGAGCAGGACCACCTTCAGACAAAAAAAAAAAAATTACCTTCAGTGCAGGTAATAGTGAATATAGTTTGGTAACTGCTTTCAATAGTTGACAAAATGATGCGTGAATATTTTTGACTGGTTTCTGTCATAGCATCTCATTCTCATTAAAAATATGGTCAAGAAAGAGGAATCATCCCTAATTTGGAATACATCTCAAATATAGCACACAGTGATGGGAGAAGCTAGTATAGTCTTCTCAACCTTAATCCAAAAGGTCAGAAGAGGTCTATTTGAGGACATGGTTCAGTTAGGATCTGAAAAGGAGAGGAGAGAACATTCCAAGCAGAAGAATCAACATGTACAGGGTCCCTTAGTGACTACTGAAGGGGTTTAAGATGGACTAGACCAGGTAGGTAAGAGCTAAATCTTCTTACATGAGTTTTCATTATCCCAAATGTAACAGGAGGGCTTTAGTCAGAGGATTGGGACAGGAGGGGGATGTTATGTTAGGACTTTTACTTTGAAAAATATTCCTCTGGATGAAGAATGGAGAACAGATTGAAGGATGCGCAAAGAGATAATAAGAGCTATTTAGGAGTTTTGTTTTAATAGCCCAGGTGAAAGATGAAGCTATCTTGAACAAAGAGATGTAGAGAGATTTTTAAAAAAATTTTAATGGCAAAATATCCAAAACTCATTGGCATATTAAATATGGAGCTTGGGAATGAGAAGGGTGTCAAGATGACAGGTTTCTAGCTAGCACACTGGATGAATAATAAAGGCATTCACTAAAATAATAAACACTAAAAGAGAATCAGGTTGAAGGCCAAAACTGTTACTTCAGAAACAGTTTACCAATTAGGAATCTCTTAGGACAAGTAATTAAGAAGCCCAATTCAATCTAACTTAAATAAAGAAGAGAAGATATTGCTTCACCTAATGCAAAATCTGTTAGAGTCCAGCCTCACCAGGAACCTCATTTAAGAATCAGATGATATTACCAGGATTTATCTCTCAATTCTATTTCCTCCTGATGGGCTTTCTCAGACTTTCCATGGTAGCTTCTAGACAACTTCAGACTCACACCATCAGAAGACTAGTGCAGTGTAAGAGGACATTCTCTTCCCAAAAAGTTGAATAAAAATTCAAAATTAAATATCTTTAACTTTTATGGTCTTGATTTGGGTCTATGCTCAACTTTCAACCAATTACTATTGCTTAGGGTGATTAAATAAGCTAATTGGGTCTGGTAGCCTGAGGCTTAGAAAATGAGAAAGTGAAGTCGCTCAGTCGTGTCCTACTCTTTGCGACCCGTGGACTGTAGCCCACCAGGCTCCTCTGTCCATGGGATTCTCCAGGCAAGAATACTGGAGTGTGTTGCCATTTCCTTCTCCAGGGGATCTTCCCGACTCAGGAATGGAACCCCGGGTCTCCCACTTTGACAGGCAGACGCTTTAATTTCTGAGCCACCAGGGAAGCCATCTTCAAAAAGATGTTCGTGACTGAAAATGGAGGAGGGTTACATATCCCAGAGCCAAATCAGATACCATTGCCACAGAAAGCGTAAGGGGACACAGGGTAGTGAAACAAAACATAACTATCTCTTTTAGGTGAACCTGATTTCTGAGATTAACAACAGACAGGCTGTGGTGGGCATTTGAGAAAATCGAATCTTCACTGATAAAGAAGGGGTACTTAAAATCAGCTCTGAGCATTGGCAGAGGTCAAGACAATGGGCTTTCAGTAACAACTGGCTTGATACCAGAAAATAGACCACACAAGGCAAAAGCAACATAAGATGTTTCCAAGAAAATCTATTATTGGTGAAGAGTCTCTGAAAGGTTCATCAGATGTCTTGCTGCAAAATAATCTGAATTTATTTTTTTTTCTGTTTATGTATAATGCATATTGCATGATGCAGGTTCAGTCAGTCTTACTTGTTCTGTTATACAAGTACTCTTTCAGGTTATCAGTAGAAATTTAGAAACTCTGGCACCTGGAATGGATACAAGCAGGACAGCAACCCTCTTTATTTCGTATTGCATCAGCCAGATCTTTTTCTGCCTGGGAATGCTAAACAGCAAGTGTGAACACATACACACACACACACACACACACACACAATCTTTGGGGGCTGCCTTGGTAAGATTGAACATAAAGAATAGCTTCCACTAGAGGGTGCTAAGCCTCAAAATAAAAATGTAAAGTACTTAACGATTTTCCCATGCTTTCCAATATCCATTGAGCGACTAGTCACTATTAACCTGGACCCTCCCAAAGAAGCAGAGCTGAGGCAAAACTTATGCATTACTACTTCAGTATAGAATGCAATCCCAGGTAGCAAGAATGAGGGGAAAGGGAAAGGAGGCAGGAAAAAATGAGAGTCAATCCAAGAAGTAATATTGTTGAGCAAGTCACCTTGCTATTAAACACAACTGACTCCTAGATATTATAGCGTGTGTGTGTGTGTGTGTGTGTGTGTGTGTGTGTGTGTGTGTGCGCGCGCGCTCAGTCACTCAGTCATGTCCGATTCTTTGCAACTCTATGAACTGTAGTCCACCAGGCTCCTCTGTCTCTGGGATTATCCTGTCAAGAATACTGGAGCAAGTCGCCGTTTCCTCCTCCAAGGGATCTTCCTGACCCAGAGATGGAACCTGCAACTCCCTTGGCTACAGTCTTTGCAGGCGGGTTCTGTATCACTGAGCCGCCTAGGAAACTCAGATTTTATGGTACCTTCTTCCAAGAGAGCATATAAAACCGGGTTTCTCAGTTCATCCAGACTGGCTCAGTTGTCAAAGTGTTACTGAGTGGGATATTAATTTTCTCCTTACAACTGAGTTGCATGTATGTGGACACAGAGCATATCTTAAGTGTTTCATGCCAATATCTTCAGAATATAAGGTGAGGGATGTGCAAAGAGGACAGAAGGTAAAATGATGTCAGGTTGTTCTGAGGAATTGGTCCCAGTGCATACACAGATGGTTACTCAGTGCCTGGGGCTTAGAGACAAGTAAGAAGTACACAAAAGGTGTCTGATACGATGAACAATTGCTTGAAAATAAATAATGCACAACTTAAAGGGGAAAAAATACCTTGCTAAAGATATGCTATCCAAACAGCAGTTAGAGGAAGTTTGTCCTGTGATACTAAACATTCCTTAGTATTTCCCATTTAATAAGACAACTAGCTGTGGGTTTCTTAGGTATTTCTTGGTTGAAAATAATTTCCATTAGACTTGCTGGTGGCTCAGATGGTAAAGAATCTGCCTCCGATGTGGGAGACCTGGGTTCGATTCTTGGATTAGGAAGATCCCCTGGAGAAGGGAATGGCTATCCACTCTAGTATGGCTTGGGGAATTCTATGGACTTATAGCCCAGGTGGTCACAAAGAGCCCAGGTGGTCACATGACTGAGCAACTTTCACTTCGCTTCACTGAGACTTGCTAGTCATCTAAGGAATTAGCTTTGTTATTTACCTTTGAATTAACTTGCTTACCTGTTCGATTCTTGGATTAGGAAGATCCCCTGGAGAAGGGAATGGCTATCCACTCTAGTATGGCTTGGGGAATTCTATGGACTTATAGCCCAGGTGGTCACAAAGAGCCCAGGTGGTCACATGACTGAGCAACTTTCACTTCGCTTCACTGAGACTTGCTAGTCATCTAAGGAATTAGCTTTGTTATTTACCTTTGAATTAATCTTGCTTACCTCTGCCAAATGAATGCTACATTATACTGTATTGAATAAGGAATTCTATTTGTTTTAAAGAATGAGAACTTTTTAATTGCTTTTCTCAAGTTATTTTGAAATATTTATAGCTTTTCCTGTGGCATCAGAAACAGATGGACTAGAAAGAAAAGACATTTAAGTTGCCTTTGAACAACAATTTTATAACACTACAAGTTTATTTTCTGTTTGTCTACTTAGTAAACCAAGCAAATGTTTTGTAGAGGGCTTTGCTAACTGCCATAATAATTAGCATCCATTTGTCCCACCCACAAAATAGATGCTTTAAATCCTCCCTAGTTGTTCTTAATATGTTCATAAAATGTGTCATTTTCACATTGACTTTTTATTTGGAAATAATTTCAAGCTTACAAAAAAATTGAAAAAGTAAAAATAGTACAAATGAATATTCATATGCCATATGATTTAGCCAGATCTATCCATTTTTTAATATTTTACTCTATTACATATGGTTGTCCATCATAGCACTTTACCCCTAAATACTTCAATGTGTTATTTCCTTAAAATAGGGATAGTGAATCAAATAACCAATTATATGATAATCAATTATATAAATCTACTATCCATATTCCAATGTTATCAGTTGATCTACTAATGTTCTCTAGTACAAGATCCAGTGTATTTTTTTTTAAAGCTTTTTATTTTGAATTAGGGTATAGCCAATTAACAACAATGTTGTGATAGTTTCCGGTGAACAGCAAGGGAACTCGGCCATACATATACATGTATCCATTCTCTCCCAAACTCCCCTCCCATCCAGGCTGCCACATAACATTGAGCAGAGTTCCATGTGCTACACGGTAGGTCTTTGTTGGTTCCCCATTTTAAATATAGCAGTGTGTACATGTCCATCCCAAACTTCCTAACTATACCTTCCCCCTGGCAGCCATAAGTTCATTCTCTAAGTCTGTGCATCTCTTTCTGTTTTGTTAAGTTCATTTGTATTATTTCATTTTGAGGTTCAACATATAAGGGATGCCTTACGATCCTTCTCTTTCCCTGTCAGTTCAGTACTGTATTTAGCTGTTCTAGTTCTTCAGCCTCCTTTTATCTGGAATGGTTCTACAGTCTGTCTGTATTTTTTAAGACTAACATTTTTGAAGAATTCAGCCCCACTTCCCTTTTTTCAAAACAGAAAATTCCTCATTTGTGATTGTCTGATATTTCCATATGATTAAATTCTTTCACAGCCAGCAAATGTATGGGTGATGCTATGTCCTTCTCAAGGTATCACATTTGGAGCTCCATGACTTCTGTCTGTGTCTCGTTGGAGACACTAGCTTTGATCACCTGGTCAAAGGGTTGCCTGACTTCTCCAGTATTTATTGTTTTTTATTTCTCTTTGCAACCAGTAAGCAGTCTGTGACAAGACACTAAAAGACCATACAAATACTCTGTTCCAAAGCAAAATTTCTTTTCAGATTTAGCATATATGGAAGATCCTCAGCTAATCCAATCTTCACTAGGATGGCTGCAAAATTTGTGATTTCTCTCATTCCAGAACAGTTGGTCTTTGTCATTCTTCTGTATGCAAGAGCCCTTCCTTCTTCCTCGTTTACCTATCATCAGCACGGACTCATGAATTACTGTATTTTCAATGGTTTAGATTTCATTTTTTAACTTAATTATTTTGCTGCTTAGACACTCCCAGATTTGGCAAGTGGGAGCCCTTCAAAGCTAGCTCCCTTATCCTTGTGACATCTTTTTCCCCCAACATTTCTAACTACCTGATATAAAAAGATATTCCAGGTCCACTTGTACCTATCCTGCTCCAGTTCTAGAAATCAACCATTTTTCTAAAGAACTCTACTTTCTTTTAGCAGGGAATGGCAGTAGAGATCAAGATCTGGGGGATAATGTATGCTCTGTCCTATGGGTGGAGGGATCTCTGTTTCTTGGCTCTTTCAACTAGAGATAGAAAATCTATGCATATACATACATGCAAATGTTCATATAGACAAAAACATTTAAAAATAAAAATACACAGGCATGCACACATACATGTTTTTAAATTTTATTTAGCTGTGCTGGGTCTTCGATGCACACAAGATCTCCAGTCTTTGTCACGGCATGCCGGATTTTTAGTTGCAGCATACAAACTCTTAACTGCAGCATGTAGGATCTAGTTCCTTGACCAGAGATCAAACTCGGGTCCCCTCCATTCGAAGCTTGTAGTTTTAGCCTCTGGACCACTAGAGAAGTCTCCACATATTTTTTTGAAGATATCAAGTGTTCACACTGATGCTTACAATTCCAATTCTTGCCTGGAGTTTTTTCTTTCTCTTCCATATTTCATATTTGTATGGCCATTTGCCACAGATAGAATTCTGGTTTCCAACAAGATACTATGTATCCATTTGCTCAATCCTGTGACACATCTAAAATAGTTTCAGAATTTTGCCAGTACTACTACAATAAACAAAACTACTAAAAAGAGTTAATTTTCTTTTTCCAATCTCACCTCCCCTACTCCACTCTCCCAACACATGTGACTCTACATCCTCTATTCTGGACGTGACTAATGGTATATAGTAAAATGTCGTGGTTATTAATTGCTTCTTCCTTTCTCCTCCTTTTCGTTCTCCTCTTGCTTTCCTTTCCCTTCTTTGTTCTTATCTTCCCTCTTAAAGATTAGAATAGTCACTTAAAATTAGATTATTTTTTCAATTGCTTTTAGGCTTAGCCTTCCTCCTCCTTAATAATTAATTTATTTTTCAAACTTTGAGTATTAAAATGCTTTCAGAAGTCAAACCATACAAAGAAGTATATTCAGAGAGGGTCACTCACTCTTATAGTTCTCTTAACCCACTGGTCCCTACCCCCACAACCCCATGTAGGTAACCAATCTGTTGTTTTCTGACTCATTCTTTCTATTTCTTATTGAAACAGCAAATAAGTATATGTTTTCCTTTCCATCTTACATGAAAAATAGCATACTAGAAGTGTTTTATTGCACTTTGTTTAACATCTTTTAGAAATCACTACAAATCTGTTCTTAGAGGCCATCCTTATTCTTTGTTACAGCTATATAGTACTCCATTGCCTATAGGTATAATAGTTTATTCAGCTGACTCCAAATCGTGGACATACAGGTAGTTTCCAATATTTTGCAATTATAGATAGTGCTGCAATGAATAACCTTGTGCATATATGCATGCTGCGGGATAATACTTAGAATTGCTGAATCAAAGGTTAATGAATATGTACTTTTGTTAAATGTTACCAGATTCTTTCCCTTATGACTGACATAATTTTTCATTCCTACAAGCAATGTA
>SJYC01090133.1:0-20963 GCA_006408675.1 Madoqua kirkii | reverse complement strand
TTATCTAATTGCCCCAATTATGGCTATTTATATTTAAGACTACAGTTTCCCAGTATTTTGAGATACTACCTTTATCACGCCATACAGTAGATATTTTTAAATAGTTGGACATATTTCTGGGCTTTCTGTTCTTTTCCATCATCTATCTATTCATAGGCCAGTTCTATACTGTTTTAATTACAGAGATTTTCTTATATTTTTAATGTCTGATAGGGCTAGGCTCTATTCAGTAGTTTCCCTTTTCACTCTTTTCCTATTTTTCCATATGAATGTTAGGACCAATTTGTCCAATTCCATAAGAAGCTCATTAGGATTTTTATTGGGGTTCTATCAATAGTGTTGAAGCATCCTTACCAACAACAAAAAGCATTTTCCTATTTGTTATGAATTGAAATGTTTTCCACACACACACATTCATATATTTAAGCCCTAACCCCACCACCCAGGCAACTGTATTTGGATATTGCACCTTTAAAGATACAATTAAGGTTGAATGAGATAGTAAGAGTGGAACCCTGATCCAACAGGAATGGTGTCCTTAAAGGAAGAGGGTGAAACACCACAAGTACTCAAGCACAGAGGAAGGCCAGGTGAGGACACCATCTGCAAAATAAGGAGAGAAGCTTCAGAGGAATCCACCTCTACTGGCACCTTAGTCTTGAGCTTTCAGCCTCCAGAATAGTGAGGAAAAGTAACTTCTGTTGTTCAAGCCGCCGAATCTATGGTATTTTGTTATGGCAGCCATAACATATTAAGTCACCCTTCTTTTGAATCTTCTTTATGTGTCTTTGAGGGTTTCCCAGGTGGCTCAGAGGGTAAAGAACCTGCCTGCAATGCAAGAGACACACGAGACGCAAGTTCAGTCCCTAGGTTGAGAAGATCTCCTGGAGAAGGGCAGGGCAACCCACTCCAGTATTCTTGCCTGGAGAATCCCATGGACAGAAGAGCCTGTCGGGCGACAGTCCACAGGGTTGCAAAGAGTCAGACACGATTGAAGCAACTGATCACATCTATGTCTTTGAACAGTGTTTTCTATCCTTCACCACATAGGTTTTGAAAAATCCCTGTTAAGTATATTCCCATATCTTTATCTTTTGCAGAAATAACTCATTATTTAAAGGGAGATTCATATCCTGTTCCACGTTTAACAGAGTGCTTCCTTCACATTTTATCTTAAATCCTTATAAAAAGTGATTTTCTTTTACATCTTCACATTCCTTTTTTCTAATGCTTCTTTTCTTCCTACAAATATATTCAGATGTCTTCCATCATGAAAATGCAAAAACCAAGCAAAGTCAAAATCTTCAGTATAACATTTATAAAATTCTGTTGTATAGAACACACCAGTTCCTTTAAAAGATGATAGTTGGAGCTTCCCTGGTGGCTCAGTGGTAAAGAACCCACCCACCAATGCAGGAGACGTGGGTTTGATCCCTGATCGGAGAAGATTCAACATACCATGGAGCCACTAAGCCTGTGCGTGCCGCAGCTTTTGCGTCTGTGCTCTGGGGCCCGTGCTCCATAAGAGACGCCAGCACAATGAGAAGCCCACGCACTGCGACCAGAGAGTAGCCCCTGCTCTCCACAACTACAGAAAAGCCTGTGCAGCCACAGCCAAAAAAAAAAAAAAAAAAATACCTGTAAAACCTCTTAAAAAAAAAAAAGGTGATAGCTATTCAGAATTATTTCCACAGGACAGTAATATCTGCAAACTGAAAGTTCAGAGTAGACAAATAATGGACACCTAATCAAATATTGTCTAGCACAATTGACCATAGAACCATTTTTCTTCAGAACACTTGTCAACATCACATGTAATAAATACTCCTTGGGATATTTCTTGACTCATCATCCATTTGAATCAACTCTTTTTAAGACTACCAGTGATTTCTTATTAGTAAATGCAGTGGGCTTTCTTCATGTCTTATTCTCTTTCCCTTGTTCCCAGTATTACATATTGTTAACTAAACCTTTGGTTTTAAAACTCTGCTTGCTTGAATTTGGTGACAATGTATGCGCCTGACTCTCTTTCTACCTCACTGACCTCATCTTCCCTCTATCTTTTGCTGGATTAATGTACTCATCTGCACTTCAAATTATAGGTGTTTCCCAAATTTAGTAGTTCTTCTTTTTGTCTTTTGTCTATGCCATGCCAGTGGAGAGAATTTTTTTAAAAAATTATGAATGCTGAGGCCACACTTAAGACCTACTCAGTCAGAATTTTTGTAATTTTTTCTCTCCTCATTTTGACCCAAATCGTAAAGGACTAGAATCAGTCAAATCTCAGGAAATTAGTAGATCATGTTTCTTGCGAGAGACGATTTCAAGGGTTTGAAGACTGATTTTCCTTATTGATGGTCAGTTACAGTCAGTGGCCATGTCAAAGGGTAGTTTAGGATAAGTGCCCTTCATTTCCTCTGTAATCTCCATCACCACTCCCACCACACCTAAATTTTTAAAAATAATAATTTTATATGGCAACTGATATTTTTGTTAATTTTATATAGTGTCAATAAAGGCATATTTTTTATCCCATGTTCTAGCCCTCTCCTTTCCTAGACATGCGTCTATATCAGCACCCCTCTTCATATGACAAACTACCAAAGTCCCCTTCCTTTTGGACTGTGCCCTTTTATAGCCCATCCCATATGCAGCTTCCAAAAAAAAAAAAAAAAAGTTCCTGAGGTGTAGCGTCAGACATGCCATGCTCCTGTTCACCAAGACTTTTCATCACTCCCGGTTGCTCAGGAAGAAGAAACAAATTCATCTTCCAAGCCTTTTGCAATAGAGTCCCAAACTAGTTCATATCTCCTCACTCCCCAAATTACAGTCTATATTGATTCTGGCCAAAATGGGTTATTTGCTGGTTCCCAAACTGTTCCCATACTTTTTCTCATGCATTTCACACTTCTTGGATGCCTTTTATTATCAGACCACTTGCCTTTTGAAACCCTACAGTCCTTTAAGCTTTATCTCCAATACCAGTTCTCCCATGATGGCTTTTATTTTTTCAATTTATTCTGACTTTAATTATGGTCAAAAAAAATTTTATATATATTATCAAAAAACATTTATTTTCTATCCAATATTTGGAAGAAACTGTGACAGAGACTAAAATAACCTGTATCTACTAATATATTGTGAGGCCTTTATGATTTGACCTTGGGGTACCGGACTCTGGTGAATCCTAATTTCATTACCAGATAGCTGTGTAACCTTGGACAAGGAATATCTCCAGCCTTATGCTTATCATAAACAAAATAGACATTATAAAGTATCCTCATTGGAGAATTGCTGTGAAAAACAGAAATGATCTTGCACATATTCTCTAGTAAGTAGCGCATTATTCAGTGTTGCTGAATATGCTTAGTAAACGTCTCAAATGAGTTGGGATCTAAGAGAGACAGAATTCTAACTCTAACTCTGTCAAAACCTTGGATATATCACTCGCTCTCTAGGCCGTCCTATCTCCCATCACCCCTATCGCTAAGTGGTGAAACCCGTGCCCTCTGACTGAGTCACCTGAGTCCCTAGGTGGCAGTGTCTTGAGTTTAGGCCCATACTCTGTGTGGCCACTAGCTGGCAGGATTGCCACATGGCTGCCTGGCCACTCCCTATCTCCACCTCCAGGAAGGCCCTGCCTTAGGGACTCTGGACCAAAACAAACACAACAGTCCAACTTGAGAGTGGAGTTTTACGGGCTTTTATAGAGAAGAGGACACGTGTCTCCAGCACTCTAGTACAAGCCTAGAGGAGGGAGAAGGATTCCCAGGGCAGCACGTTGATCACATGGCAGATGGCCCTGTAAAGTGCTGCAGGTTACCCAGGCCAACACCAGGGTGCCCTTCGGAGAATCAGATGCCTCCTGTCTTGGAAACCACATCCCATGCCTCACAAAATACGTGTGAAAATTTGGGGCTTGGACTTGTAATGTCCAAATGTGTGAGCAACTCACTTTGATTTCTTCACTCCTCAGTTTCCTTTGATGTAAAAAGAGAATAAGCCAGGTCTCTGAACACCTTGTTCTGCTTCTCAGCACCATAGGCACTGCAGAATCCTGGAAAGAATACGGGCCTTGTGAACACACGGACTTGCTTTAATTACTGTTCTGTCCTTTTACGTGAACCTGAGAAACTTTTCTAAGTTTCCTCATCTACAAAGTGAAGGTATGCTGCTGCTGCTAAGTCGCTTCAATCGTGTCAGAGTCTTTGCAACCCCATGGACCTCAGCCTACCAGGCTCCTCCAACCATGGGATTCTTCAGGCAAGAGTACTAGAGTAGGTTGCCATTGCCTTCTCCAAGTGAAGGTATAAAACCTATTTATTTCACAATTTTTTTTTGATGAATGAAAAAAAGGAAGTGAAAGTAGCACATAGAGTTGCTCAATAATGTTAATTCCCTTTCCTGATTATAAAAATACAAAACAGCATGTTTCTGTAGTCATTAAAAATTTGTACACATGTATAAAAAAATGTAACAAACTCTTAAGATTTATCTCTAGTGATAAAAATTCAAGTGACTAGTCTTTTCTTCTTTATTCTCCTCTGTAGTTTTTCTAAATTTTCTAAAATGAAACTTTGCCTCTGTTTTTCCTTTTTTATGGAAAAAAAGGTAAAATATGCAAAGCCTAAAATCCTAAAATCGACCATTGGAGCCATTTTTATGTAAACAGTTCTGAGGTAGATTCACAATGTTGTGTAACTACCACCCATTGCTATCCACATCCCCCTTACCATCCCAAACTGAAATCCTGTGCCCATTAAATCATAACCTCCATTTCTCCTTCCCCTGACCCCTAGTAACCACCATTCTACTTTCTCTCTGTATGAATTTGACTGTTCTAAACATTTCACTTCATATAAATGGAATCTTACAATATTTGTCCTTTCGTATCTGGCTTATTTCTTACGTTGCTTAGCATAATGTTGTCAATACTCATCTATGTTGTAGCACAAATAAGAATTTCCTTTATTTTTAAGACTGAGAAACATTATCTTGTGTTTGTGTATTTACATATTTTTATTTATTTATCCATCAATGGGTATTAGGATTGTTTTTATCTTTTTGACTCTTCTGAATAATACGAACAACAGTATACAAATATCTATTTGAGTCCCTGCTTTCAATTCTTTTGGGTATATATCCAGGAGTGGAATTGCTCGGTCACATTGTAATTCTACATTTAATATTTTAAGCAACTGCTATGCAGGCTTCAGCAATAGGTGAACCGTGAACTTCCTGATGTTCAAGCTGGTTTTAGAAAAGGCAGAGGAACCAGAGATCAAATTGCCAACATCCGCTGGATCATGGAAAAAGCAAGAGAGTTCCAGAAAAACATCTATTTCTGGTTTATTGACTATGCCAAAGCCTTTGACTGTGTGGATCACAATAAACTATGGGAAATTTTGAGAGAGATAGGAATACCAGACCACCTGACCTGCCTCGAGAAATCTGTATGCAGGTCAGGAAGCAACAGTTAGAACTGGACATGCAACAACAGACTGGTTCCAAATAGGAAAAGGAGTACGTCAAGGCTATATATTGTCACCCTGCTTATTTAACTTCTATGCAGAGTACATCATGAGAAACGCTGGGCTGGAAGAAACACAAGCTGGAATTAAGATTGCTGGGAGAAATCTCAATAACCTCAGATATACAGATGACACCACCCTTATGGCAGAAAGTGAAGAGGAGCTAAAAAGCCTCTTGATGAAAGTGAAAGAGGAGAGTGAAAACGTTGGCTTAAAGCTCAACATTCAGAAAACGAAGATCATGGCATCTGGTCCCATCACTTCATGGGAAATAGATGGGGAAACAGTGGAAACAGTGTCAGACTTTCTTTTTCTGGGCTCCAAAATCACTGCAGATGGTGACTGTGGCCATGAAATTAGAAGACACTTACTCCTTGGAAGAAAAGTTATGACCAACCTAGACAGCATATTCAAAAGCAGAGACATTACTTTGCCGATTAAGGTCCGTCTAGTCAAGGCTATGGTTTTTCCAGTAGTCATGTATGGATGTGAGAGTTGGACTGTGAAGGCTGAGCGCTGAAGAATTGATGCTTTTGAACTGTGGTGTTGGGGAAGACTCTTGAGAGTCCCTTGGACTGCAAGGAGATCCAACCAGTCTATTCTGAAGGAGATCAGTGGTGGGATTTCTTTGGAAGGAATGATGCTAAAGCTGAAACTCCAGTACTTTGGCCACCTCATGCGAAGAGTTGACTCATTGGAAAAGACTCTGATGCTGGGAGGGATTTGGGGCAGGAGGAGAAGGGGTCAACAGGGGATGTGATGGCTGGATGGCATCACTGACTTGATGGATGTGAGTCTGAGTGAACTCCGGGAATTGGTGATGGGCAGGGAGGCCTGGCGTGCTGCGATTCATGGGGTCCCAACAAGTCAGACATGACTGAGTGACTGAACCGAACTGAACTGAATGCTATCTTCTGTATCAGCTGCAGCATTTTACATTCTCAGATTATATATATATACATGCAATCTGATGGATGTGAAGAGGTAGCTCACTGTGGTGTAAGCATTGTTCCAGTGTGCTGATTTGCATCAGAGAAGGCAATGGCGACCCACTCCAGTACTCTTGCCTGGAAAATCCTATGGACGGAGGAGCCTGGTAGGCTGCAGTCCATGGGGTCGCAAAGAGTCAGATACGACTGAGCAACTTCACTTTCACTTTTCACTTTCAAGCATTGGAGAAGGAAATGGCAGCCCACTTCAGTGTTCTTGCCTGGAGAATCCCAGGGATGGGGGAGCCTGGCGGGCTGCCGTCTACGAGGTCGCATGGAGTTGGACACGGCTGAAGTGACTTAGCAGCAGCAGCAGCAGCTGATTTGCATTTCCCTAGTGATTAGTGATGTTGATCATCTTTTCGTATTGTTTAGTAGCTAAGAAAAAATATCCTTTCTTCTAAACAAATGAATATATTATGTAGCAGAATACAATATTTGTACAAACTTTCAAGTTAAAATATGAGACTAAGAAAGAATTTCCCATGTGTTGAGTAGCTTAGATCCATGGGCCTAGATGCCCCAGGAGTCCTCATTCATTCTTCTCCAGCATGAGGATGGGTCAGGAAACAGTTTGAGGAACCAGCTGATCCCTGAGTTCACAAGAGGAGAAAAGAGTACAAGAGGCCAAGAAGGCTACATCTAATAAGAGAAAGTGTCCAAAGGAAAGTCACCCCAAATTAAAATGAAATTCATTTGGTAAACATTTAAGGTACCTGAAAGCTATTCTGCAAGTGACAGTGATCAAGTTACTTCTCATGAAGAAGTGAGTAAAACAGACACTGAGCACCTGTTTGCGGTGTAACACGTACTGCAATACAAATGCACCACCACAGGAGGGTGCAACAGGAGGACAGAAAGCACAGAGCCAGACACTAAACGGACATGTCAGGAGCTCCAGAGGGAGATGGACCAGGAGCTAAAAGGAACACATGGACCAGTTATCCCCAAACATCTGTCTGTAGGCAGAATAGTAGCTGATCAGCAGTAAGAAGGGAAAAAATAAGGATATTCTCTTGAGTTTTTCATAAAGCTAAATTGACCCCATATGGGAACTACCACTAGGGATTAAATGTCCTTTCTTTTATAAAATAAAAATTACTCTTTACAAGCCAAAATTAAAGGAACAAATCCACATCATTTCTTAAATCTTATGACCTCTAACTGGTCCATGACATTTTGGTACTCTCAGCACTCCAGGAATTCCTGACTAGGAGCAAAGAGAGGGTGTCTGTCATAGAGAAGGGTGAGCCAGTCAAGATGCATGGAAACCTACTGAAGACTTGGCCCAGGATGAGTGTCATGGACTCCAAGCTCTTTCAGAGAAGCCACTTGTAGATCCTGTCATATGCAGCCCCCTCCCTCGCCCCTGTCATTCTGAGCCAGGGATTCGGATTTAAAGGGATTTAAAGAGACAGGAATCTGCTGATGTGTTTTGGATTGTCTGTCCCATTCAGTAGAGAGGAGTTGGTACACTTTCTCTGTAAAGGACCAGACAGTGAATATGTTAGTCTTTGTGAGGCATCTGATCTTTGCCATGACTACTCAAAAGCAGCCACAGACAATACACAGACTGCCGTGACTGTGTTTCACTGAACGCTTATTCACAAAATGCAGAAGGCCACAGTTGGTGCATGGGCCATCGTTTACCTAAGACTACTCTAAACAGCAGAGAGGAGAGCCTCACAAATCCCAGACCAGACTTAGCAGTAAAAACAGATCCATTAGTTGACATAAAACCTGTGGCACAGAGAGACCCCTGGTGTTGAGTTCAGCTTAAACAGATGTGTGCTGAGCACCAGTATCATTGCTAGAATTTTACATCTAGCTGGCATGCCAAGAAACATACTAAGTACATCATGTGGATTATTTTACTTGATTTGCACAACCACACTATAAATAGCAATTACTACCAATTCCACTTTACAGCCGAAGGAATTAAAGATAGAGAGGTTATGTAAGTTGCTTAGGCCCACACAGCCGGTAGGCAGTGGAGCTGTGGTTCATAAAGCAGGACGCATGGACTTCTGCTTTCAGCCATGGTGGACTGACAGGGACTAGATTCACATTTCCACCTGAAACAGCTAGTAAGTTGAACAAACTCTGTGAAAAGATTGTTTTCAGACATTCAGGAAGAGGCAGAGTGGGACAGTGATTCCTACAAAAAAGAGGTGAGCCCTGCCTAAGATTCCCCAACTCACTGTCTGCGTAAAGTTTCCAGACTTATACCAAAGGGAACAGGACCCATACAGAACCCAGCTATTTGAGGTCACAATGTCTGGAGTCTGGGAGGCCAAAGCAGCTAAAATTTCTGGGGCAGAGTGCTGGAGAAGAGTCACACAGAAGGGAGCTCCAGAGACACACAGGTTTCCCTTACGTCTTTATCTGCGAACTCATCACCATCTGTGTGCAAGACACTACCAACGCAAGAGGAGAACCATCAGAAAGGAACATTTCCAGAACTACCCAGGGTTGGGAATATTTAATATTCATGTAGCCAGAGTAAAAAGATCTCCCGATAAGCACCTACTGGGACTAAACCAGGCCTACACTAAAGGGTGCTCTGGACCTGCCTACCACAAATTCAAAGCAAGTCAAAAGAATCAATTTGTTTCCAATTACCTCAACTGCATACCTCAAATGCTTGTTGCTCAGTTGTGTCCAACTCTTTGTGACCCCATGAATTGTAGCCCACCAGGCTCCTCTGTCCATGAGATTCTCCAGCCAAGAATACTGGAATGGATAGCCATTCTCTTCTCCAGGGTGTTTTCTTGCTCCAAGAATTGAACCCAGGTCTCTTGAATTGCAGGCAGATTCTTTACCATCTGAGCCACCAAGGAAGCCCTCAAAAGAAGGCCTAAATATATTTAAAGGGTGAGAGAAAAAAAATCTGTGCCCAATCACATAAAGTTTACAATGTCTCCTACCCAACAAAAAGTAACAGGCATTCAAAGATGCAGGAAAATATGCCCTAAAACCTGGGGAGTCAGCAGGGAGAATCAGTCAATGGAAATAAATACAGAAATGCCACAGATGATACAACTAATAGACAAGGATGTTAAAACGGCTTGTATAAATATGCTCTGTATGTTCAAGAAAGTATAGAAGAGCATAAGCATGATGAGAAATGAATAAAAAAAGATCCATATTAAACTTCTAGAGATGGAAAACAAACAACAATAATGTCTGAGATGAAAGGTCACACAGCTAGCAAGTAGCAGATCTGAGATTCCAACCCTGGACTGACTCCAGGTTTGGTTCACCGCACTTCTGTTTCAGTTTTGTAGCAGAGACAACTGAGAGAGAAGGATAATCAGCACCATTTTATTAATGAAGCCAGTTGGCTCATACATGTAAGTAGAATTCTAAAAATTTCCCTGAGTGAATTTAAACTGTCTTGTGTTTATACTCATTACTCCAGGTTATCTCTTGACTTCCTACTTTTGTATTCCAGTCCCCTATGATGAAAAGGACTTTTTTTTTTTTTTTTTTTTGGTGTTAGTTCTAGAAGGTCTTGTAGGTCTTCATAGAACCATTCAACGTGAGTTTCTTTGGCAGTAGTGGTTGGTACATAGACTTGGATTACTGTGATATTGAATAGTTTGCCTTGGAAATGAAAGAAATCATTCTGTCATTTTTGAGATTGCACCCAAGTACTGCATTTTGGACTGTTTTATTGACATAAGGGCTACTCCATTTCTTCTAAGGGATTCTTGCATACAGTAGTAAATATAATGGTCATATGAATTAAATTTGCCCATTCTGGTCCATTTTAGTTCACTGATTCCTAAAATGTTGATGTTCACTCTTGCCATCTCCTGTTTGACCACTTCCAGTTTACCTTGATTCATGTACCTAACATTCCAGGATCCTATGCAATATTCTTTACAGCATCAGACTTTACTTCCATCACCAGTCAAATCCACAGCTCAGAGCTGTTTTCATTTTGGCTCTGTCTCTTCATTCTTTCTAGAGTTATTTCTCCACTCTTCTCCATTAGCATATTAAACACATACTGATCTGGAGAGTTCATCTTTCAGTGTCCTATCTTTTTGCCTTTTCATACTGTTCATGGAGTTCTCAAGGCAAGAAGACTGAAATGATTTGCCATTCCCTTCTCCAGTGGACCACATTTTGTCAGAACTCTCCACCATGACCTGTCTATCTTGGGTGGCCCTACACAGCATGGCTCATAGTTTCATTGAGTTAGACAAGCAGGGCAAAAGCTGACAAAGTTTTGTCAAGAGAACACATTGATCATAGCAAAGAGCCTCTTCCAAGAACACAAGAGACAACTCTACACGTTGATCACCAGACTGTCAATAGTGAAATCAGACTGGCTGTATTCTTTGCAGTCAAAGATGGAAAAGCTCTATACAGTAAGCAAAACCAAGACTGGGAGCTGACTGTGGCTCAGGTCATGAACTTCTTATTGGCAAATTCAAACTTAAACTGAAGAAAGTAGGAAAAACCACTAGACCATTCAGTTCAGTTCAGTTCAGTTCAGTCGCTCAGCTGTGTCTGATTCTTTGTGACCCTATGAATTGCAGTACGCCAGGCCTCCCTGTTCATCACCAACTCCCAGAGTTCACTCAAACTCACGTCCATTGAGTCGGTGATGCCATCCAGCCATCTCATCCTCTGTCATTCCCTTCTCCTCCTGCCTCTAATCTCTCCCAGCATCAGAGTCTTTTCCAATGAGTCAACTCTTTGCATGAGGAGGCCAAAGTACTGCAGTTTCAGCTTTAGCATCATTCCTTCCAAAGAAATCCCAGGGTTGATCTCCTTCAGAATGGACTGGTTGGATCTCCTTGCAGTCCAAGGGGCTCTCAGGAGTCTTCTCCAACACTACAGTTCAAAAACATAAATTCTTCAGTGGTCAGCTTTCTTCACAGTCCAACTCTCACATGGCTCAGATCATGAACTCCTTATTGCCAAATTCAGACTTAAAGAAAGTAGGGAAAACCACTAGACCATTCAGGTATGACCTAAATCAAATCCCTTATGATTATACAGTGGAAGTGAGAAATAGATTTAAGGGACTATATCTGATAGAGTGCCTGATGAACTATGGACTGAGGTTCGTGACATTGTACAGGAGACAGGGATCAAGACCATCACCATGGAAAATAAATGCAGAAAAGCAAAATGGCTGGGGAGGCCTTACAAATAGCTGTGAAAAGAAGAGAAATGAAAAGCAAAGGAGAAAAGGAAAGATATAAGCACCTGAATGCAGAGTTCCAAAGAACAGCAAGAAGAGATAAGAAAGCCTTCCTCAGCTATCAATGCAAAGAAACAGAGGAAAACAGCAGAATGAAAAAGATTAGAGATCTCTTCAAGAACATTAGAGATACCAAGGGAACATTTCATGCAAAGATTGGCACAGTAAAGGACAGAAATGGTCTGGACCTAACAGAAGCAGAAGATATTAAGAAGTGGTGGCAGGAATACACAGAAGAACTATACAAAAAAAGATCTTTATGACCCAGATAACCACAATGATGTGATCACTCACCTAGAGTCAGACATCTTGGAGTGTGAAGTGGGCCTTAGGAAGCATCACTACGAACAAAGTGGAGGTGATAGAATTCCAGTTGAGCTATTTCAAATCCTTAAAGATGATGCTGTGAAAGTGCTGCACTCAATATAAAAGCAAATTTAAGAAACTCAGGAGTGGCCTCAGGACTGGAAAAGTTCAGTTCTCGTTCTATCCCAAAGAAAGGCAATGCCAAAGAATGTTCACACTACCACACAATTGCACTCCTTTCACACACTAGCAAAGTAATGCTCAAAATTCTCCAAGCTAGGCTTCAACAATACATAAACCAAGAACTTCCATATACTCAAGCTGGATTTAGAAAAGGCAAAGGAACCAGAGATCAGTAAAGTACAGTTGAATTACAACGTTGTGTTAATTACTGCTTACAGCAAAGAGACTCATTTATACATACAGCAGCATGAGCTTCCCAGGTAGCCCTATGGTAAAGAATTCCCCTGCCAATACAGGAGACACAAGAGATGCAGTTTCAGTCCCCGGGTCTGGAATATCCCCTGGAGAAAGGCATGGCAACCCACTCCAGTATTCTTGCCTGGTAAATTTCATAGACGGAAAAGCCTGGTAGGCTACATTTATGGGGTCGCAAAGAGTCTGACACAACTGAGTGACTGAGCATATATATGTGTGTGTATATATATATAAACCTACTTTGAACTGTAGTTTGCTACTTGCAACAGAATGCAACCTAATGAATCAAAACTGGTTTATGATGAGCACTTTCCTACATGAGATATAATGTTCTAGTCAGTCAGCATATACATTTGGTCCACCTGAAAGATGGTTTTCAAGCAAAATTAATGAATCAACTTTTAATATTTAGGTCATATATCATTTTGTTTAGCATGATTCATTTCCTTGGCATGTGGGATGTGTCTTCCAGCCTTGTTGAGTGGGTCATTTCTAGCCATACTAACATTTTCACATTTCTGGACCTACAAATCGAAGAGCCAGACCATGAAATGTGGCCGCCATGCTCCATGTTTTATCTTGCATGACCTAGACTCTGTGTCTGCTCTGTTCATCTCATCTCTCTCCTTAATGACTCCCATTACAGTGCTCTTCCCACCATGCCGCATGTTCATTAGGTGGTTAATTACATCATCAGCTTCAAGTAATAAAACAGCATTTCTTACTTTTTGTTAATTCAGATAGGCCTTCCCTCCAATTAGTGTAAATGTTAAGGTTTTATTATATACATACATATGTGTTTGTGTTTGTAAAGTTTCATTGATGAATAATGACTGTGCAGCCACCCACAGACCAGATGGAAATGATTGGAGATCATTAAATAAAACATTGTTAGGTCATTTCCAGCATGTAATCAGCAACAATGGCTGTGGTTAGACTTGTTATATAAACAGATGGAGGAAAGGATGACTCACAGAGGATAAGAATTACTGAGGCCTTAGGTAGCCCAAACACAGACCTTCCAAGAAATAAGCTTGGGGACTGCTGAGAATGGCTTGGATGGTGCCCTAGGTTGAAGGGATGATGAATAGCACAGAATCTTTGTTCTCTGTATATAGTTTAAAGTTATAAAAACAGACTTTCCATCCATCCTCCTTCCTAACTTTCATTCTTTCCTTTATTTTCTTCTTTCCTAAAAACACTTATGAATGTCAAATATGTGCCACCCATGGGGCTGGGTATTTTAAAAGATGAGATTCTAATAACTTGCCCCTACTATTTCCTGGTTTTGTGGCCTTGGTCAAGTTGATTAACTTCCAGAAGCTCAATTTCAACTTCCAGAAGCTCAATTTCAGCATTTGAAACTGAAGACAAAATTGCTTCTCATGTCTCTACTTTATAGATTTGGTTTGAAAATCCAATGACATTAGTGAAGTAAAAGGAAAGAAACTCCTGTAAGGATCTTTACTGCTATTCCATGCCTAGCACTACCACAACCCTCTAACAGATAATGTCATCTTGTGCTTTGCTTCTAAGCATATTTTCACTAAGTTATGTAGTACTTTAAAGTAGAAAGCATATAACATTATTATCAGAACAATCAGTCTTAAGTCCCAGCTTCACCATTTAATAACTGTGTGACATTAGGCAAATTCCTTCAAATCTTCAAGAAGTTATTGTAAGGAAAAAATTAAGCTTAAAAAAATAATACTTAGAAATCAGATTATGTGTGTGTGTGTGTTGGTTGCAAGGATCACCTTTAAAAGCAGGAGTTTATTTTCAGGATTTATACTATCTAGAGCAAGAACAATGGCAACCCACTCCAGTACTCTTGCTTGGAAAATCCCACAGACAGAGGAACCTGGTAGGCTGCAGTTCATGGGGTCACACAGAGTCAGACACAACTGAAGCAACTTAGTAGTAGAGCAAGAACAAGAAATCATTAGGACTTGAGACCCTCTGGGAACCAGACAAATCCTTCAGACTTTCTCATTGAATCTCTGTTTCTCTCCACCTGTCTAGTTTACACAGTCTAGATGGAATCCTAAAGTGAACCAATCTGAGAGATTTAACAATCCATTATGGATTCTGTGACACAGAAGCCCTCCACACAAGATCATCTCCAAACAAGCCAAGGAATTTAGCTCAGGGCAGCCCAATCAGTGGCCACTTCTGCTCAAAGGATAGACAAACCTTAGACTCCTGATTAAGGGGCTATGAATGTGTTGAGAGTTGTTGTACGTGGCAGGAAACATCACTATTTCAAAATAAGACAGGAACATATGAGTACACTGTATTGGGAAAGAAGTAGCAAATAAAAACTGCCTGCCACCACCCCCACCCCCAGCACTCTGCAGCTATATGTGAAGGCATTACACAAGGAAAAGAAAGAGGAACCAGAGATCAAACTGCCAGCATTCGTTGGACCATAGAAAAAGCAAGAGAATTCCATAAAAACATCTACTTCTGCTTTATTGACTATGCTAAAGCCTTCGTGTGTATCACAACCAACTATGGAAAATTCTTAAAGAATTTCAGACCACCTTACCTGCCTCCTGAGAAACCTGTCTGCAGGTCAAGAAGCAATAGTTAGAACTGGATGTGGAAAAATGGACTAGTTCAAAATTAGGGAAAATGTATGTCAAGGCTGTATATTGTCACCCTGCTTATTTAACTTATATGCAGAGTACATCATGCAAAATGCCAGGGTGGGTGAAGCACAAGCTAGAATCAAGACTGCTGGCAGAAACGTCAATAACCTCGGATATGCAGCTGTGCCACCTTTATGGCAGAAAGTGAAGAGGAACTAAAGAGCCTCTTGATGAAAGTGAAAGAGGAGAGTGAAAAAGCTGACTTAAAACCCAGCCTTCAAAAAAACAATGATCATGGCATCTGTTCCCATCACTTCATAGCAAATAGATGACAGAAAAGTGGAAACAGTGATAGATTTTCTTTGCTTGGGCTCCAAAATCACTGCAAACGGTGACTGCAGCTGTGAAATTAAAAAATGCTTGCTCCTTGGAAGAAAAACTATGACAAACCTAGTTCAGTTCAGTTACTCAGTCGTGTCCGATTCTTTGCGACCCCATGAATTGCAGGACACCAGGGCTCCCTGTCCATCACCAACTCCCGGAGTTCACTCAGACTCATGTCCATTGAGTCCGTGATGCCATGCAACCATTTCATCCTCTGTCGACCCCTTCTCCTCCTGCCCCCAATCCCTCCCAGCATCAGAGTCTTTTCTAATGAGTCAACTCTGCGCACGAGGTGGCCAAAGTACTGGAGTTTCCGATTTAGCATCATTCCCTCCAAAGAAATCCCAGCGCTGATCTCCTTCCGAATGGAGTGGTTGGATCTCCTTACAGTCCAAGGGACTCTCAAGAGTCTTCTCCAACACCACAGTTCAAAAGCATCAATTCTTCAGCGCTCAGCTTTCTTCACAGTCGAACTCTCACATCCATACATGACCACAGGAAAAACCATAGCCTTGACTAGATGGACCTTTGTTGGCAAAGTAATGTCTCTGCTTTTGAATATGCTATCTAGATTGGTTATAACTTTCCTTCCAAGGAGTAAGCATCTTTTAATTTTATGGCTGCAGTCATAGCATCATTCCCTCCAAAGAAATCCCAGCGCTGATCTCCTTCCGAATGGAGTGGTTGGATCTCCTTACAGTCCAAGGGACTCTCAAGAGTCTTCTCCAACACCACAGTTCAAAAGCATCAATTCTTCAGCGCTCAGCTTTCTTCACAGTCGAACTCTCACATCCATACATGACCACAGGAAAAACCATAGCCTTGACTAGATGGACCTTTGTTGGCAAAGTAATGTCTCTGCTTTTGAATATGCTATCTAGATTGGTTATAACTTTCCTTCCAAGGAGTAAGCATCTTTTAATTTTATGGCTGCAGTCACCATCTGCAGTGATTTTGGATCCCCAAAAAATAAAGTCGGACACTGTTTCCACTGTTTCCCAATCTATTTCCTAGAAAGTGTATTAAAAAGAAGACATTACTTTGCCAATAAAGGTCTATCTAGTCAAAGCTGTGGTTTTTCCAGTAGTCTTGTATGGATATGAGAACTGGACCTTAAAGAAGGCTGAGTGCCAAAGAATTGGTGTTTTAGAATTTTGGTCCCGGAAAAGACTCTTGAGAATCCCTTGGATTGCAAGGAGATCCAACCAGTCAACCCTAAGGGAAATCAACTCTGAAAATTCATTGGAAGAACTGATGCTGAAGCTTAAGCTCCAATATTTTGGCCACCTGATGTAAAGAGCTGACTCATTAGAAAAGAGCCTGATGCTGGTCAAGATTGAGGGAAGGAGGAGAAGGGGCCAACCAAGGATAAGAAAGTTGAACAGCATCTCTGACTCAATGGAAATAAGTTTGAGCAAACTCTAGGAGATAGTGAAGGACAGGGAAGCCTGGCATGCTGCAGTCCATGGGGTCACAAAGAGTCGGACATGACTTAGCAATTGAACAACACAATGAAATCCCTGGCAGTCTAGTTAAGACTGTGCTTCCACTGCAGGGACCATGTATTTGATACCTGATCATGTATGGATGTGAGAGTTGGACTGTGAAGAAAGCTGAGCGCTGAAGAATTGATGCTTTTGAACTGTGGTGTTGGAGAAGACTCTTGAGAGTCCCTTGGACTGCAAGGAGAACCAACCAGTCCAATCTAAAGGAGATGAGCCTTGACATACATTTTCCCCAATTTTGAACCAGTCCATTGTTCCACATCCAGTTCTAACTGTTGCTTCTTGACCTGCACACAGGTTTCTCAGGAGGCAGGTAAGGTGGTCTGAAACTCTTTAAGAATTTTCCATAGTTGGTTGTGATACACACAAAGGCTTTAGCATAGTCAGTGAAGCAGAAGTAGATGGAATTCTCTTGCCTTTTCTATGGTCATATATATATATATATATCTCACAACTTTATCCATTTGTCCATCAACGGGCACTTAGGCTGTTTTCATGTCTTGGCTATTGCAAATAACGCTGCTATGAACATGAGGGTACAGATGTCTTTTTGAGCTAATGTTTTCATTTCCTTTGCATATATTCCCAGAAGTGGAGTTGCTGGAATACATGGAAGTTCTATTTTTAATTTTTTGAGAATCCTCAGATCCTCAAGATTGTTCTCAATAGTGGCTGTACCAATTTAAAACCCCCGCCCCAACAATGCACAAGGGGTTCATTTTCTCTGTATCCATACCAGCACTTGTTATCTCTGATGACTAGTCTAACAGGCATGAGGTGATATCTCACTGTGGTTTTGATCTGCATTCCCCTAGTAATTAGTGACGTTAAGCATCTTTTCATGTGCCTGTTAACATTTCACATTTTTTGAATGAATATCTATTCAGGTCCTTTGCCCATTTTTAATTGGGTTATTTAGGGTTTCGTTTTGTCTTTGTTTTTCCTGCTTTATTTCTTTACATTTTGGGGATATTAATCTTTTTTCGGATATATTGTTTGCAAATATTCTTTCCCATTCTGTAGGCTGTTCTTTTCACTTTGTTGATGGCTCCTTTTGCTATGCAAAAGCCTTAGAATGACTCTTTAATATTGCTTTTGCTTTTTTATCCAGGTGGGATATATGGCACTAAAGCACTTTACAGACTGTGAAATACTATGAAATAACAAGAACATATATTCCACTGATTAAAATATTCTCTCTGTTTTATGTCTCTTCCTTCTAATAGGGTGCTACTGCTGCTGCTGCTAAGTCGCTTCAGTCGTGTCTGATTCTGTGCAACCCCATAGACGGCAGCCCACCAGGCTCCCCTGTCCTTGGGATTCTCCAGGCAAGAACAGTGGAGTGGGTAGCCATTTCCTTCTCCAGTGCATGAAAGTGAAACGTCAATGTGAAATTGCTCAGTCGTGTCAGACTCTTAGTGACCCTATGGACTGCAGCCTACCAGGCTCCTCCGCCCATGGGATTTTCCAGGCAAGAGTACTAGAGTGGGATGCCTGTGCCTAATAGGGCTAGCTACAGGAAAAATATAAAACTCCAGGAAAATCATGTTAGGTTCATTGGGCAAGAATATTTACCGTTCCAACAGGAAACTGATTACATGTCAGAAACCATAGCAAAAGTCCAATCACACCAAAACTGTCCTCACAGTTACCCAGAAAAATCCCTTCAGGAATCCATTTCCACTCCCACTCCCACCTCCCATACAAGTACATCATCATCTAGATGAATTGTGAGGAGTCTCTAGGTTGCAGAGATGAGTAAGCATTCCTCAACATCACTGCTCCTCTTCTTTAGCAATAAGCCCACACATTGTTTCTGGAAGCATAACCATCCAAAGTAAAGTCAATCTTTTATGCAGCCACATATGTGCTCCCATGTGAGTAAGTTCTGACCAATGGCACACAAATAGAAGTGTTAAATGTGACTTCTATGTCTGTAAAAAGGGAAGACGTGTGATCTGTATCTTCCTGTCTTCCTGGTTAGAATATCAACATTATAGCCTGTCTTTGTAACATAATTCCTGCAGTCATCTATTTAATGTAAAGGCATGATAAAGGAAACACAGGCATTTGCCATTGTAGAGAGTCTACCCTTGCCAATATCAATACATTTTTATCAAGACAGAATTACAATTCTAAATTTTTAAAATCGTGATTATTTTAGGATTTTGTAAAATGTAGCCAAAGTGAGTCAATGCCCTTAAAAACAAAGCAGAGAAAACGTGTCATGGTAGTTCAAAGAATACAAAAATATCTCACATAAGGAGAAATGCAGAGCTCAGGCAGCAACAGGGCTGGTTAATCCAGCAATTCAAGAAGGTCAAACATCCGGATTTTTGCATCTTTCTGGTCTGTTTCCCATTGTTTACCCACATTTATAATACTTCAGGCTTGACGAACTACTAACGGTTCCTTAAATATGCCACCCTCTTTTAATTCTCCTTTCAATTAAATGTTCTGTTGCTTCTCCTTGGAACATTGTTCCTCTCCTTCTAGCTAGCTTATTTATTTAGCTCAGGCCGCCATAACAAAACACCATAGACTGTGTAGTTTAAACAAGTTTAACAAATTTGTTTAACAAATTAAACAATTTTTTTTCTCACAGTTTCTGGAAGTCCAAAATCAAGGTTCTGGCTGATTCAGTTTCCATTGAGGACTCTATTCTGGGCTTGCAGAAGGCTGCCTTCTTGCTAGTCCTCACATGGCTTTTCCTCAGCTTGTTGGGGTGGGAAGCAGGAGGAGGAAGGTGAGGGAGCTGGCTGTCTGGTGTCCCTTCTTACAAGGACACTAATCCTTTCAGACCTGGGCCCCACCCTTATGACCTCATCTAACCTCAATTACTTTAGTAAAAGTCCTGTCTCCAAATATACTCACCCTAGGGTAAAGGCTTCAGCATATGAATTTTGGGTGGAGGAGACATGAAAATTCAATCCATAATATCTGGTAAGTTCCTCCTAATCCTCTCAGATACAATCAAACCATATCTCCTTTAAAAAGCCTTCCCAGACTCCTAAGGTAGGAGTTTCTTCCTGTTTCCATATTAGTTCCTATCATGTCATGCTAATCACACTGAACAGTAATTAACAAATGTTTTTCCCTCCTTGTTAGCCCATGAAATCCTTAAAAATAGGGACAGTAGTTTATTCATTTTTTATTCCTAACACCTAGGATAATGCCTGGCACAAAGTTGGTGTTAGCAAATGTTTAAGGAAGAGAGAGAAGAAAGAAACATCACATCTTTGGAGGAAAATGTAATCTGTGTGCCAAATAACTGAATTATAAATGAACATCAAAATAGCCATTATCCACTAGATTTGTCTCAATGATACATAAATTCAATTACCAGGCTGCTAAACTTGGCATAGTCATTAAGAGAGTCTGAGTAATGCTATCTTGCAACCTACTGGCTATATGACTTGATTGATTATTTACAGTAGCATATTTAAAATGATTCTCAATTCTTTGACGTCTCTCCTATTCCTTTTTCCTGGAATCTTGGCTAGTGTTAGGGGCAGAAGTCACCTTCTGCAGGTTCTGAGGTTGTGCCAAAAGAAGCCTTGAGGCTTCAGCTCAGGCCTCTTGGAACACTTGCTCTTAGAATCCTGGGGCACCATGGAAGAAGCCAACTATTCTGAGCCCACAACATAACGAAAAAACTCATGCTGGTCTATGGAGAGGCCACACCTCATGTAAGATGCCTTGCCAGGCCCCAGACATTCAAGTCATCCCAGCTGTGGTCCTGGACATCTTGGAGCAGAGCAGAGCTGACTCTGTTATGTGCTGTCTAGTTTCATGACCCCCAAAAGCATGAGATATGTGTAATAATAGTATTGGAACACTTTTTTAAGTGGTAGATGATGATGAAATACGTAGTCCACTAAGCCTCAGTGTTCTTGTTTGAAAATGGAGCTGTAGGGACTTCCCTGGTTGTCCAGAGGCTTGGACTCGATGCTTCCAAGGCAAGGGGCCCAAGTTCAATCCCTGGTCAGGGAGCTGGA